>VRLP01000719.1:0-188240 GCA_009660295.1 Lophius piscatorius
TGGTAAGGCTTTTATATAGTTATTATTTTATTTTTTATTTATGCTTTTATCTGCTTTTACTTTGTAGCACTTTGAGATTTGATCCAAATGTAAAGTGCATTATAAATTAAATGTATTATTATTATTATTTATAACATGGTGCCTTGTGTTTCTGAAGCTGGTGATAGAGAGGCTGGGCTACGATACCAGAGTGACGGTTCTCGGGCACGTCCAGCGAGGAGGGACTCCCTCAGCGTTTGACAGAATACTGGTGAGTTTGAAAGCTTGCTGCAGACATTTGATGAACTTAATGCTGAGGATGTGCACGTGGTCTCCATCAGCAATGATTTCAACGTTTAATAGCAGATGTAAACCGGCAGATTGAACATGTTTCTCATAGCTTTTAAGCCATTTTTACCATGTCCGGGTTGAAAACTGTTGCCTCGCCGATCAACAGCTGAGTCATTGTTTTAAATCAGTTTGTTTGAATCTTCTAAAACCATTTTAACTGCTGGTAACATTAAAATAATTAAATTTACCGTGACGGAGGTTTCTTCTTAAGTGGCCTGTGTGTATGTGCTGTAACACAAAGCAGGATGTCTTGATGTTGAACTTGACAAACTGCACAATACATATCAAATGTAACTGGCAATATGACTTTATCTTCTTGGATGTAATCCACATACACACCGATCAGAATCATCATAACATTATAATCACTGGCAAGAAAGATCGGCAATTGTAAGGATCGGAGCAACTCTGGCAATGGCCAGGTTGTGATGGGTAGACAATTGGGTCAGAGTATCTGACCCTCTAAACTGCAGGTCTTGTTGTGTGTACCTGGTCCACAGTGGTTAGTACCCACCCAAGTGGTTTAAGGCGCCCAAGGCTGTGGTATGCCCATGGGTCTAGCCCATGTTGTCCAACCCCACACAAGAGTTACTTTGTCAAAAACTGCTTAAAAAACAAATCTCAGCTCTGATAGTAAGATATCCGAACATACAGTGACATCATCAGGCGACCCACACATTATTTGGCAGGTGGTTTAAATATTATGGCTAATCATTGTAAATGATTAAATAATAGGTGACCGATGATGCAGTTTGCACTAACCAGTGAAGTACTTGAATACTTGTCTTCCTACATCAGTGCTTAATGTGAATCTTTAACAAAGTTAAATATTGTATTTAAACAAACATGTTTGGACTCCCTTGTGTCCTCAGAGCAGTAAGTTGGGTGTGGAGGCAGTGATAGCCCTGATGGAGGCCTCTCCAGACACCCCAGCCTGTGTCATCGGCTTGTCTGGGAACCATCCTGTTCGTTTGCCTCTGGTGGAGTGTGTGGAGATGGTGAGCTGCTCTGATTTCTCCTGTTAATGATTTCAACGGACAGTGAAATGTTGGCCTTTTCTGTGTTTCTAAACTGCAACATTATCTGTAGACTAAGTTGGTGCAGAAGGCCATGAATGAGAAGAGGTTTGAAGAGGCAGTCAAACTGCGTGGAGGGTGAGAGCAGAGCATATTTTAATGACTATAACGTATTGGTAAAAAGCAATCATCCATAACATTAAAACTGACTGCCTTATGTGGTAGGCATTCCCTTTTTCCATCAAAACAACTTTGTTATACCCTGACACCTCTCTGCCAGAACGAGCACCAGCTCTTTTAAGGAATTTGTTATCTAGTTGTTCTTCTTTGGGACTGGAAAACCTGGGATAACCTTTGTTCCAAATACATCAATCAGCCCCGGGTGCCCATGCCCTCCTTAGACCAATTTGGTAGGGACTGACCACTGCATGAAGACCTGGAACACACAAGAGGAAGGCCAGCCTTTCTGGAGCTGTCCTGAGCCAGTCTTCAAGCCATTATCATCAATTTGGACCCTGTGACATCGCTCTGATCTTTAAACTTACCTTTTACCTACCTACCATACCTTTTTTCCTTTTTCTGACATCATTTTCAGGGCAAAATGTTAATTTGCTGTTTAGTTTATCCCATACACTCACAGGTTCCCTCCCAGAGAAATTATCAATGCAATTCTGACTTTACCTATTAGTGGTAGTAATGTTATGGCTGATCAATTGCCCTGCACCATAATGTATGGGAATGATTCTATGCTATCTATTATTTCCTTGTAGGAGTTTTGAGAACAACTGGATCATCTACAAGCTTCTTGCCTTCCAGAAGCCGGCCGTGACTGATGTAAACCACTTAAACTCACGCTTACACACACACTCTCTCTCTCACACACACACACACACACACACACACACACACACACACACACACACACACACAAGGTAAACTCAATTTCCTATCAATATCTGACTCCTGTTCTCCCCCAGAGCAAGTTCTCCTTGGCTGTCCTGAATGTTGGAGCTCCGGCTGCAGGGATGAACTCTGCGGGGAGGTCTGCTGTGAGGTTAGCACTCAGTCATGGACACACGGTCTACGGCGTCAACGATGGCTTTCAAGGACTTTCTAGAGGAGCGGTGAGGGCTTTAAAAAAGAAATAGTTCATTTTTGCATAAAGTAAACTGAACAGACTAAGAGGAAGGTGGTGCGTACTGACACGTGTCCGTCTGCAGCTTTTTAAGATGGAGTGGCACGATGTGGCAGGTTGGACGGGCCAAGGAGGCTCACTGCTCGGGACAAAACGGTGGGCAAGAGGACATTTAAATTCGTATTGAATAACACAGTAGGCTTAAAAATCATTCCAGCAGCTCTACTTACTTACTTGAAGATTGATTTTTCTTTTTTTTAATGATATTTAAGCAGGAGATGCTACAATAAGACAATAAAGGCACAATGAGGGCAAATCATTTTTGTTCTAGTTAATACTCTTGTTGAGGAACCCAGTGATAATCAAAGCAAAAATAGTTGCAGGGTTGATCAGCTAATATGCATTTCTTCTAAATACATTTTTATAATTTTTGTGTGGAAGTACCTTGGTTTGTCAGGTATTTATTTTGTTAACTTGTCCGGCTTATTGGTTATTTTAAGTTAAGCTTCACCTGAATTTAATAACCAAAATAAACTTTAAATAGCATCACCTTTCAGGTGTATTTGCCTATTTGTCTAAGGACATGTAAAATGATTTATTTTCAGTTTCAGTAACATTGTACCTCTATCTATGTGTGATACATCTGTGATCAAACACCTATTTTACAGAATAGGACCAGGAGGACGCTCCATGTGGCAAAGCTGATTAACAATGTGCCAAAAATAAAATTTTGACCCCAGTGATGATTTTTGGCAGCATAATACCACCTGTGTTCACTAGAGGGAGCTATATGCACAGTAACAAAGACCACATATGGGTCTGTGGAGAAGAACAAATAATCAAGTCAGACGTTTTTTCTATCAACTAATAACAACCATGGACGTTTTTCCCTGAACTTGACTATATCATAACACAGGTTGTTATTAATATAAATTTTTGAAAACAATGATTTGTTTACAATCTGACAGAGAATTTTCTCAATATTGCTCATATCGAGAGGGGGCTAGCATTAATCTCTTGAAAAATCAGATAATTCCCATAACGCTGTTTAATATAATCCTGTTTTAGACCATCCCAGCCACAACTTCAAAAATGAAGGACCCCAGTTTGTGGAGCAGAACAATTTTAAATTTAAAACTAAAGCTGCAATACCACTCTGGGATTTGAATTGAAATGTTTGTGTGATGTCATTCATCAGAACCCTTCCTAACACCAACCTCGAGAAGATTGTGGAAACCATTACCAAGTTCAACATCTCATCTCTGCTTGTAATCGGAGGGTTTGAGGTAGGCAGCTTGAAAGAACCAGAGCTGCATTATATGTGAGTCACGTCAATTTGACATCAAACGGGTTTCCAATCTGCATCTCACGTTGCTTTCAAAGGGATACCAGGGTGTCCTGCAGCTGTTTGAAGCTCGCAGCTGCTACCAAGCGCTCTGCATCCCGATGTGTGTGATCCCTGCTACCATCAGCAACAACGTGCCTGGAACTGACTTCAGTCTGGGAGCAGACACTGCTGTCAATGCCGCCATGGAGGTAAACCTGAACAGAGTGCAAACTGTGTGACTTATGTGTTTCAGAATGAAGAAGAAACAAAGTGCAAAAGTATCACATTGAATATCTTCAAACTCTATACTTAATCAAAGAGTAGGTAGTTTTTTTCAACTTGTTAAGAAGATACTGACAGGCAGCATTCTATTACATCCTGTACTTTTATATTAAAAGGCACATAGACAAAATACTACCAGTGCTTTTTCCAACACAAACTGTCTTTATAATGTTCTGTTATGGTTTGCTGCACAATTGGCTCCAAAACTGTTCATAATACAGTGAGTTTCAGAGTTGCTCCATTCTTCTGCCGCTTCTCTGTGGTTAGTTGGCAGTGGCCGCGGGGGGGATCCTGAGTTGAGCTTTGCCTTCCGACTCGGCTCTCTCTTTTTTTCTGAATTAAAGCTCTAGCTCTACTCCGGAGACCAAAACTTTGGACTCCTGTGTTGAAATGCTGTCTCCTCTCACACTGTTATTCTCATTCTTCCCCATCAGGGTTGTGACAAAATCAAGCAGTCTGCCACTGGGACAAAGAGACGAGTGTTTGTGGTGGAGACCATGGGTGGATTCTGTGGTTACCTAGCGACCAGCACCGGTATAGCAGTGGGGGCTGATGCCGCTTACATCTTTGAGGAACCCTTCAATATACACGATTTGAAGGTGAAACCAAAAAGAAAGAAAAAAAAAACAACCTCTGCTCTTTATTTTCGCTAGTAACAGCTTTGTGTGTCTAATTATCGCTCCTTCTGACAGGCCAATGTGGAACATTTAAGTGAGAAAATGAAGAAGGACATCCAGCGGGGTCTCGTACTGAGGTAAAGTGTCAAAATGTCTGCTCAGTCTAGATCACAGTACTTTATATTTTGTTTGAAGATCATCAACATTAGTATAACTTCCAAGGGAAATGATTGCTTTAAAAAATTTAATTAAAATCAATATAAAATTGTTACGATTTCGTAAGAGTCGGGGACGAAATTTTTGGACACCACTATGAAAATTACCAAAACTAAAGTACTGTACTTGCGTAGAAATCAGGGGAATTGTATTTTACCTATTTCCGTTTATGCTATTTTATACTTAAGTTCTACTACGTATCTGTAACAGCCATAGTTTCTGTTTATTTTTTTAGATTTTCATTCACTCCTATCTCCAAATGTTTTGATGCTAAATATTTAAGAGAAATCAAATGATTCCTGTATGGCTTGAGAAAATTTTCCTTTTAAGATCATTTGGAAACCTGTCACAAAGCCAAAAACAGGGTGAGGTTATGAAAACTTGAAGCGATTTGTGGTTCTGACAGGACAGAGATGGTATAAACAGTCTGTGATGATCCTAAACATCATAAAGGAGAGTACCTCATCCTTAAACATCTACAGCTGTAACATAGTTCTACACATTAATCCAGCAGTAGTAGTAATCCTGTATGATAGTAAATATTGAGAGGAACCAATGTAGGACACAATGAGTACTTTTAGTACGTTTTGCTGATAATACATGGATACTTTTAATCAAGTGAGGTTTTAAATGCAGGTGTTTTATGTGTTGTGGAAGATTTTCACAGTGAGGTATTTGTACAACTAATCAAGTAAAGGATCTGAATATTAGACCAGAGTAATCTCTTCACCATATTTGAAACCACAGCACTCTAAATGAAAGAATGGGGAATATGTTTTTCCAATGTTGACTGTTTTTTCTGTATCCCAACAGGAATGAAAAATGCCATGAAAACTACACAACAGATTTCATCCACAAACTGTATTCATCAGAGGGGAAGGGCATCTTTGACTGCAGGGTCAACATCTTGGGACACCTTCAGCAGGTACACCGTCACCAAACAAGACCAAATACAGCTCACCAGCGTACAACTGACAAAATAAGTCCAACACTGTATTTGCTGCATATGCGTTTGTGTTCCAGGGTGGGGAACCTTCTCCATTTGATAGAAATTTTGGCACCAAGCTGGGCGTAAGAGCGATTCAGTGGATTTCAGAGAAGCTGACTGAGAACTCCAAACAAGGTGGAAAAACTGTACAAGCTGTGGCTGTAGTCACAATAACAAAGATCACATTGTTATTATGTACCTCCTTTTTCCCGCCAGGTCATGTGTTAACCTATGCACCCGACACAGCCTGTGTGCTCGGCCTCAACAGGAAGGTCATCTCATTCATCCCCGTCATTGAGCTGAAGGATGTGACCGACTTTGAGTAAGGAAATTTCCCATTTTTGTACTTTGACATGTGTTCGCTGTCAGTTAGTGTTAATATGTTGGTGATTTATTTCAGGCACCGAATGCCCAAAGTCCAGTGGTGGTCAAAACTGCGGCCAATGCTGAAAATGTTGGCCCGGTACCAAACCAGCTTCTGCGAATACGTCCCTGGAGAGATTGAACATGTGACTAGACGCTCCATCAGTATCGACTCTGGGTTCTAAACCGTTTATTATATGCACTTTTTAACTCTTTTCTGTCCATCCTTCATGTCGCTTCTTTGAGAATGGATTTTATTTCTCCGCCATGTGTTTAGAGGGCAGAAGCATTCATCTCTGGGCCGTCGGTGTCGCAGTAGACAGTATGTTTGTCTACAAATATTCATTTATTGAAAGATATTCAATATACTTTATTGTGCTTTTTTGTCCAGTTCTTTTATTAAAACCACTGCCTTAGAAAGAAAACCAGGTGGTCTGCCATATTAAACCTTATTTACTACTGAATATACACCAATCAGCCATAACGTTATAACCACTGACAGGTGAATACCCTTACACGTCTGTAGGTGAGACATATTAGACAGTAAGAGAACATATTGTCCTCCAAGGTGGATCAGGAAAAACGGGCAGCTGTAAGGAGCTGACTGACTTTGCCATGGACTAAATGGTGATGTCTTAACAACTGGGTCAGAACATCTCCAGGGCTCCTGGTTAGGTTTGGTTTACTGGGTCTGCAGTGGTAAGTACCTACCAAAGTGATCATGTGAGGAGCAAAGGCGAGGCCTTGTTATCAGACATCAAAGAAGAGCCAAAAAGGTTCATGCCAGTCTGATAGGATGGAGTCCTATCACAAAGTCTTGGCAGGACAAAAGGGAACTTACACATATTAAGCAGGTGGTTTTAATGTAACGGTTGGTGTATTCTATAGCAGATTGAATGTTTAGTCGTTGGTTTGCTTCTGGAACTCAAAAACAAGGCAAACACTGCAGATATGTTGTGATGATGTTCGTGAGGTTAAGAAGTGTGTATATTCAGGTTGAAAAAAAATATCTGAATTTTTGGAACCCTTCTATAATTTGCAAACACTAAATGATTTCTCCTCTTATCAACATTCTTAATGTCAGAATGTGACTTATGGGACCAATTAAATGTTAATTTCCTTTTATTTATACGCTCTGTTGAACTGAAACCATTTCTGTTATTAACTGTCGAGCATTCACAAATGCAGTTTATTAGACTGTTGTATTGAATATAACTGCAATTACAATTAATAAATCTTTTAAGCAATATAAATGCATGTTCTATTTTATTTTCATACAAATAGAATAACCTTAAATTAAATGTTATACAACAGTGGGAATGGTAAAAAAAAAGAAGTAATTCCTTGAACTGAAATAAGACATGAAGTTAAACGGATAAATAATACCAACCATTTAACAGAACAAAAATAATACTAGAAACATTTTAAATGTTAACTTCAACTTCAGCTCTGTAGGTCTTCTATTTTTTTTTAGAACAGAGTTAAACTATTAACCCACTCTGTGAGAACGTCACCAAACACGTCATCCGGTTTTTAAAAACGTTCTCAGAAGTTGAGTGAAAACGGAAAATCCCCCCCGGTGTTGTCTTTCTTGGTGGTCTGAGGACCCTTCGAGGTAAAGGGAAACTTGAACTCTTCACTTTGCTCTTGTTGACCAAACAGGAACTCAGTGCCTGTAACGTCACACAAATTCAATACAAGTAATACAAATCGCGAAAGGAGAGATTTGATTTTATACTTACAGCTTGAAGACTTTGCGTCTGTGGTTTTCTGATAAGAGATAATAACGCATTTAATTTATAACGCACTTCACATTTAGATCAAATCTCAAAGTGCTACAAGGTAAAAGCATCAATAAAAAATATAATTATATACAAATATGACCAAAAGCAGCAATGTTAATTAAAAGTTATAGGTTCTGCTAAAAAGGAAAGTTTTAAGTCCTTTTTTAAATGTGTCAGTCGTCTGTTGAGCCCTCAGATGGTCAGGGAGGGCATTCCACAGAAGAGGGGCAGCAGAATAGAAAGCCTGATTTATTTTTGTAATGAATGAAACATCCAGGATTAAAGAGATTGAGAGTGAGAATAAAGCTCTACTACCTTGTCGTTGAAAAATGAGCCAGTGAAAACAAAAGATGAGTCCTGTAAAGACACTTGGAGGTAATTCCAAAACAGAGAAAAACAGTTTCTGTCAAATAAACTCATTCTTTCAGCACACTCCTTACTTCATCTTGTGATGAGCCTACATCAAATCCGAATCCAGAGAAGCTTGGGGTGCTTGGATCAGAGTTAATAGAGAACGGGAAAGCTGGAGATCTGGTATCACCAGCTCCTCGATGTGGGGAACCACCAGAGCTGAAGCTGAAACAGCAACATGAGAATGTGGTCCTAATACGCGGTCTTCTTAGTGGTGAATCAGCGATACACAACACTAATAGGGTCTTACTTAAACGAGAAGGTTTGGGGTGAAGTCATAGCTTTCACTTTCGCTGGAGAAGACTGAGTATTCATTTCTCGAGGTGATGATTGAGGAGAATCAGTGAGTCCCTCGTCATTTTTGCTTGATGCCTCTTCCACCTCTACAGCTACGACTTCCTCCATCTTCTCCCGCTCGACTGCCTCCTCTATTGATTCTGTAGTCTGCTGCTCCTAAACAGAAAACACCTTGATAAGGGACATTTCTAATACTGGAACTCTTTCAAATTGCATTTAGAGCATGGACCATAGTGCTTAGCTTATAGCTTAAACAAAGTGATATGTGATTTTACAAAACTTTTAAGTTGAATTTAGTGTTTAAAAAAGAAAACTGTTAAAATATTGCTACACCCACGATGTATGGGAGAGCGCTATCGCTTGGCCTTCGTCCCGAAGGCAGTGAGAATGTTTAACAACTCCCTGTATAACTGAATTGTGTCTGAAACGCTTCAACTTCCCAGTCCATTCGTCCACCTCATATAAGTGAAACTGCACATCTGCATATTATTAAAAGTACTGAACCTCCTTATTATAAGTACATGGAATTCAACCTATATGTATACCTTTACTTAAACTGTATAAAACCTTTATTGTGTGTTTGCATTTGCACATTTGTTTTTTTACTCTTTGGTACGAATGTATCTTAATGTTATGTTGCGTTATATTTCTGTTTACACTCTTATTCGTTATTATATTAGTTCCTATTTTTTTTTGCGGTCAGTTTCAAATGTTTTCGAGAAGCCATGTAATCACTCATTTAATATTCCAGGGACCTTGCTGTGAAGCCTTTTAAACGCTTCTTAGTTTGGTACAAACAAAGCTTTCAATCCAAATTGCTCTTTGTGGATTATCTTTCTTGATCTAGGATTATTTTTAGAAAGCGATGCTGCTGCCCACTTTTTTGTAAAACATTGATGCTACAAGAGCCATACAAAGAGTATTCATATGATAGTGTTTTAAAGATGAAGACATTGAAAATAATCCTGCTGAAATATTCCTGTTATTAATATCACTATGAGTAATAGTTGTCTGTATAATGTGTACTTGGTTGAAGGACAATAAAAAGAAGCTGATACATGGAGTGCACCCAGCAAGATGCCAGCAGGGGTAAGGAGCAAAGAGTAGTCATCTTAATAAAGCGGACAAACATTACACAACCTGGCCAACTGGTCCAGTTTCCTGGTCCTGCTCATCAGTGTTAATCCCATCTTGCCATGTTTGCTCTAAAGAAATAAATTATCTGTTGATATTCTGTTATCCAAACATAAAAAAAACAGGCCACAAGTTGAGCAAAGTGCCAGCATAAACCAAAATACAGATTTAACTTTGCCTTTCTTACCATTTAGCTGGTGACAGGACCACGGCCCACTAGCTTCTTCTGGGGGAGAGCTGCAAGCAGTGGTATCATTATGACTTTCTTTAGCCTCTTCATCTGAAGACATTTTCTGACCATTCTGCAAGATATGAACCATGTTTATTAAAATAGTTAAAGAAGCAGCTTCAGCTGTCTTTAATTCGTACTTACTAAAATTGTGGCAGTTTTGGAATACCATTAGTATTTATCAATGTTACTAGAGTACCTGTGTCTGGTGGAGATGAAGAGAGGAGATGTCTATGGCAGAATCATCAGCCTCCTCTGCATGAGGATCTAATTTTTTCCGTGTCTCTTCTATGGGCTGTTCCCTAGAAACAGTAAGACGAAGCATTGAACTCAGTAAGAGTAAAACTGAGCTGTTCTAGGCAACATTGTTTTTTGTGATCTATAACATTTTATGAAAGATACCTGTTCGTTAATTCCTCAGGGGAATCAACCACTGGACCTGGGCAGACATTTAAATCAGAAGAATAAAGAGACATAAACACATCAGCTCGTTCCCAGGAAGAAGTGATGATATTTTTATAAGACTTTTATTACCAGAAAGATTGTCCAGCTCCTTCTGTTTCGTTGTAATTCCATTATCACAAGCCTTGATCCTAGACTCAATATCCTCTTTATCAGCTAACAGCTGGAGAAGCTTTTGAGCTAGACGATTCTGGCAATAATATTCTTTATGTGTCTGGAATATCTTCCTGTAGCTTGTAATTCTCTCTTCGTAGACTTCCCTTGTTGGGTTAGAAATTAGACACAATAAAGCTTTGTTTGTTTATTATTGTTAACAAATGTGCGGTACACACAAACAACCACAATTAATTGAACCCACATGTCATGGTTGTAGCTGGCTTTTCTGTTCTCCAGTTCTTCTTTCAGTGTCTGATGGTAGTGATGAAGTACACTGTTGGTTGCCTTCATCCTAAAAACAGCAAGGAGAATGAGCAGCTGCCAGTACTAAATTATATATGAAGTTTAATGATGCATGAGTGTTATTTATCATGGTTTTGTCTGTGCATCCACTAGTAACTATACCTTTTGGCATTGGATTTATTATGTATCAATGTGCTTTGCTTCACCCTGATATCTTCCTCATGTTTCTTGATATTGCCCGGAAGCATTTCGATATAAGTCCTTCTCTCAGCGATGTCAGCTCTGAAAACTGTAACAAAAATGAAAACACTTACAACAAAATATGAGTAATTTTTATATAGAGAGAGAGAGAGAGAGAGGGCAATAATGCTAATAACAGGTGTATTATCTTGATGTATCAGACCTATTCTGAGGGTCAGCCTGACCAGTGCCATTGCAAGGCAGATGGATGAGCTGTCTCACAAAAAGACAAACACTATGACTAACTATGAACTCTCTCAAATGATAGTTGAAGTGCTGGACCTTTCTCCAATCCAAGAAGATTAGGCAGATAACGATAATGTTGAAATAAATTCAGACAACTCGGGAGGAATTGCTGTGCTTTGCAAGCTTGATTCAATAGGTTACTTTGGATTTACACTAACATGAATACCAAAAATTGATTCAACAAATAAGATAAATTGACTTTAATGTTTGGAACACGTTAGTAAAAACGTGTTGTACATACAGGATTCATGCATATACTGTACATGCTGCAGTCAGTTATTAGACCTTTTGTGGTATTGAAGGAGATGATTTCAAGGAGGGAAGCTGGTGGCCTGGTGTCTAGAAGGCATAACTTACCCCTTTTCCATCAAAGATAACCTGGTGCTAGTGCCACTGCTTAGTTGGTTCAACTCATGCACCTCCTAAGAACCTGTTTGCTATTCAATTGGCAAGAAGCTAAATAAGAGCCACGCCATTATGTCATTGTATAAAGTAATCGGTCCTGCAAAGAGTTGGTGCTTGTCTGGCACCAGTTTTGACAGCCAGTGCTTAGCTTTCGAAAACCAAAGAACTGGTGCTAGATCGGGCTCTTTCTCCGAACTAGCCCTTGAACCAGCTTGGTGGAAAAGGGGTGACTGTGTAATCTACAGTTTAAATTTGTGACCTACTTAATTAGCATAAATAATGGCTTTATCTTCTGTAGTTCCTCAGTTACCCTGCAGAGAAAAACGGCTTTTGTTGTTGTGATTGACAGTTTAAGTCAACTAGTTCCACAAAAATAGACAGAGAGATACACGTACCATTAATTTGTTGGTTAAGTTCATTCTTCTTTCGGGTAAGTTGCCGAGTTCGAAGAGCTACAAAAAAAGCAAAAGAAAACAACACAGTTTACTTTAAAGTAAAAAGTAATTATTATCCATGGTGTCAGTTTAATCTCCACAGTTGAGTTATTATAGGCTATTTAGCTAGCACCAGAACTAGCTTGCTAGCATTACTAACGCTAACATTAGCTTAAACCTTACTCTAATCCACGCAAAAGTTAAATGGCAGCAAGACTACACCTAAAACCATTAACAATCCTCAGTATTTGAACTCACCATACTGAAAGAGAAGGCTGTCGATATTATTAAACGAGTATTCGTCATTCATTTTACAACAAGTTGACGGTAACACTAACAGGCTAATTCGGCCACAACTGTTATGCGCGCGGGCCACAGCTGTCAACGGTCGTCTAAACTTCATTGTTCCTTTCAAAATAAGAACAATTAGGGATGGAAGATTCACCAGAATGTGTTTAGCCCACATTACATGCAACTGTGTGTGGTTTTTTTTTTTTGTTATGTTGTGAAAACAATCAAAAGAATATGGTTAAAAAAAAAAAGAATGTGTTTATTCCACTTGTATTTGCTTGGAAAACCTCCAAAGGCATAGAGGAGGCATCCTGATCAGATGCCCAAACCACCTCAACTGACTGACTTTCCATGCGAAGGAATTCCCAGAAATTGAGGCACTATCTGATCCAGGTAAAGCCTCTGGAGCATTTTATAGCGAGCTGGAGAGTGTTGCTGGGGAGAGGGACGTCTGGAAAACCCCTTCTAGCTTGCTTTCACAGCAGCCCTGCCACTCATCCATCCATCTATCAAAGTGTTTGAAGATAAACCCTTGCTCTTATTATACTAAGTGCTCTTTTAAAGGGAGAATATTAAACCTTAAATTCTTCCATTAATACGTTTGCTGATTTGAAACTTTTTGGATCAGGTAATGAAAACACAGTAATAGTAATACAAATTATTTGTGTAGATTACAGGTCTGATTCACTAAACCTATAAAATTAATTGATTGAGTTTGTCATTAAGATTTATAAAACAATTATTTAATGCAAATTAGATACATTTCAGTGACAGGGTTGAGAACAGTAACCTTAGTTTTTTATAATGTATGACCGTAATTTGAGCTTAAATAGGACATTCATAAAGCTTTACTTTGAATAAGTAATCCGAAGTATACACTTTTACAATTCTACATTTCATTTTAAAATTTTGTATATTAAATATTCTACATTTTAATACTCCATCCTTTGGACAGATGTATTCTGACACTTGCGGATTTGGACCATGGTCATGTGACTACAGATGGCGCTCGTGATTGGTTGACAGAGGGTAGAGGGGCGGGCGTAGTACCATTCTGGAAATAATTTTACGTTGCGCATCTGTATCGGTAAAAACACAACGCTGTGGTGTGTGGACCAGACTTCAGCAATTTCTTTCTTTCTGAGTAATTTATCTACCCATTGTCCGTCCAGGTTATTCAAGGTAAGATTGTAATTTCATTATATTTCTATTAATGACAAGCGCAGTTCACCGTTTAGAGTCCGCAGACAATAGAGCGGACATGGGTGGGATTTAAATGGGAGGGGATCAGCTGTGTGGAGAATGAGTTGCATTGTCGATTGCACCCCATCTTATTACACCATGCATAGTTTTTTAAAATCACCACTCTCCATCTATGAGTGGTGTAGCTCTCCTGTCATAATGTAGTTAAAGGGGATGGACCATCGTTAACAGTAACGATGGCCCGTCGTGCATTCAATCGTATCACGCTGTTTGTTAGTCATCTATCAAGAGTGATTTGGTCTCCGTTCAGAATGATGCCTGGCAGCATTAAATCAATATTAATGTGGCATTTGGTTTATTTATGTCGGTCATCATCACAGAAAAGCAACTATGCAGAATCTAGGCCAGGATCACTGTACATAGAGGATTATATTATTATGACTGTAAGAAAACATCTCTCTCTCACTTTATTTCTCTCTCTACTTTACCATTTTTATTCTTCCTTAGATTCAAAAACTAAACACAATGGATGAACAGAATTGTTAATCTCCAGATACATCCCATCAGCCCTAGAGTGGAGGAGTTTACTGGATCAGGTGAGAGCATGGCACAGCTTGAGGAGCCTCAAATAGAAGGAGAGGGGAGCCCTCAGATGATTTCCTTAAGATCAGACGTTTCAGGGAACCACATGGACGGTGGAGAAGTGGGGCCTTCCGTAAGGAGGAAGAGGAGGAAGAAGAAAGATCCGCGTCCAGAGTCTATTATTGTGTACCGCTCTGAAATAGAGAGGGCACCTGGAGAGGACCAAGGTGGTGAGGAGGGAGCAGAGAGGAGTATAGAGGAGGGAGCTAAATTCCTCTGCACACCCACAAGCGAAGGTGAGAGATGTATCAGATTCTGTTAAAGTCATGGAGTGTTTCTCAGTTATTATTTTTGATGAAAAATATCAAGTTAAGCAATGCAATTGCTCAGTTTGCTGCTGTCCCCATCTCACAGTTTCCTATTTGCCCAAAGTTATTCCATTCCTCTTAGTTTCCAAACTAGATAACAAATAATTTACATTATGCTGAATAATCTTTTAATAGGAGGAGGCTGGAATCTTCCTCCAGACAGCCGCTATGTGACCCTGACAGGCACCATCACCCGAGGAAAGAAGAAGGGTCAGTTGGTGGATATCCACCTCACCTTGACAAAGAAGGAACTCAAGGATCTGGCTAAGTCAAGGGAACGTCTTGACGCAGAGTGTGAGGCAGGGGAAGGCTCGAAACGTGACTGCAGCTTGGGTGTGTGTCAGGGACCCCATGTTGTCCTGTGGACTGTCTCCTGTGCCCCTGTGGTTTTTCTTCTCTCCTTCATCACATCCTTCTACTACGGCACTCTCACCTGGTATAACGTCTTTTTGGTGTACAATGAGGAGCGGACGTTCTGGCACAAGATCACAATATGCCCCTTTCTCATCATCTTCTACCCCATGCTCATCATGCCCATGGCACTGTCTCTGGCTCTGTACTCTGCTGTGGTGCAGGTGTCCTGGGCCTTCAGTGAGTGGTGGCAGGCAGTGAGAGATCTGGAGAAGGGCTTCTGTGGCTGGGCCTGTGGTAAGCTAGGACTGGAGGACTGTTCCCCCTATAGCATAGTAGAGCTGCTGGATTCTGACACTGTTTCTGGCACTCTGCAGAGCAAGGCACCGAGTGAATTTGCTCAGACATCATCTGTGTGAACCTGGGGATGCTGAGCTAGAAGGCAAAAGTTAATGTAGGCTGCATGAAATACTTGTTCCGCAAAGCTCAATTTGGTCTCATAAGAAGCCATTTCCCTATACTTTTCTGTAAATGAGAGGTTCTCAAACACTGCCTGAAATGGTCTAGAAATGCTGAACTTCTTAAATCTGTGCAAACCATTGTTGGACCCAGATATCTATAAACTATTCCTCTGAGCATGTTGGGCCATTTGTTTTCACCTGTAGGATCCAATAGTTAAAATGGATCCTACTTAAAGATCTTTTTATTTATATAAGCCTATTTGTGGATGCCGACCCTAACGTTGTTGGAGGCTTGAAAGTAAATCAGGTTTCACTTCATCTGTAAATATCTGTAATTCAAATGTATGTGTGCTGTGCACTGACATCAAAAACAGCATCCTTTTTACTGCCAGTGCTGCCGTCGCCATCACAACTTGTGGCTAGGTTTGATTACCAGCTGGGAAAGATCGGCATTATTCTAGGCACCAATGAGCAAAATATTCACAAGAAACCACGGATATCTCATGATGGGGTTCTGTGTCTCAATTGAGTTTCTAAATTATATTTACATTTTCTGATTGTCAACAAATCCTGTGAATATATCAAAACCAAAAATGGTTTAATGTGAATCATAAAGCCTGTGGCTCATAAATGATACTCCTGACTGTGGCACTCAACCCCCAACACACTGTTTTGTAATGAAGATATAAATCCTCCATTATAAGGGCACAGCTACAGTAAATTGTAAACAGTTTTTAGAGGTGTGTTTTCTGTTATTGGTTGTATGATAGTTTTATAAAACACTTACTCAAGATCACAAGAAATACTCTATGGTGAATATTTCCAAAGACAGGACAGTGTATGTTCCCCAAAACATGTTTGCTCAAATTTAAGAAATGTCATTAAGACAGCTAATCTCATAAAACTATGTTATCTAATTTCAGATGTTTTTTAATTGAGCTGCACTTAATTTAAATATACACCTGGATCTAGAGAAATTATTATTGTTGAATGAGTTGACATACTAAAATGAAGTTTGAATGAATTCAACAAACCCCTTTTTTCAGTGTGGAATTGACTTTTATATAAGTCACAGTGAGTATATGGTAATGACGCAGGTTATCTACTGCAATGTTTTGACTCGCTGATCTGTTAATGATTTCTGCCTCAAGACTGCCTAGCAGGTTATGTCGAGCCCTACGTCAAGCCATAGTCAGGACAAACTGACAAATCCGACAATTCTTTTGGATACACTTTTTTTTTTTTTTAAAGTCAAACATAGATGTCTTTGTGTTGGTGTTGGTTTCACCATTGTGACCATACATTAGCAGTTTTCTATCAAAAATCCCTGTTATGTTTCCACACAGTCATATTTCTAAATTTGATTTAATTTATTTTGAATATTTAAGTTGACTCCATGAAAATGTTATAGCTAGTTGTTTATTTTGAAATACCAAACTAGAATTTTCTAGTAAAAGTATTGAGCCTGAAGTGAAAAATGCCTTTTGGATGGTTAACTTATTGTCGATCTTTTGGGTTGGAAAAATGTTTAGACATTGCTGGGTTACCATACTGGTCATGATTATTGTGTATTGATCAAGTTTACATTTCAAGGGATGGAAAGTATAAAAATACACAAATGTAATAAAATTTATGTCATTAAATTGCAACTTCTGATTTTTAATATTTAATTTGGGAGAGAGAAAAACGATTTTTTGCAGGTCAATCATGTTTTTTCATGGATTTTATTGTCTCTCACAAAAATGTATTAGCATTCAAAGCATTTCCCCACATAGCTCCCTGGGGTTTTGGTCCTCTGAGATGTCATTATTTTCACACTAAATCACACAAATTAGCTATTTGTACAATTGCCACTGTAGTCAGGCTGATAAGAGTTAGCACTTTTAAAACAACTTTCATTCTTCCCGGTTGGTAGACTATCTTGTCCCGGACACATGTATATATAGCGTTTACAGTTAACTTCATGAACTTGAAATGAAGATAAACATTTTTGTCAGTGTGTAGACTATATGTTTTAATTGTACTGCGAATTTATTTTATTCTGTACATAATTTAATTTGCTGGGTTAGGAAATGCTCTGCTTCCCACCCAATGTCAGCTGGGACAGGCTCAAGCCCTTGCCACCGTTAACTTGATAAGCGGTTACGGAAATCCATAAATAAATGCATTTTACTGTATTATTTCGAATCGAGGTAAAGGCAAAACAAATGAAACCATCACAGCAGGTTGCATGTTTCATTATGTTTTATTTAACAGTTAATATAACTGTCAGTGAGAGACCATCGAAGAGACGCATCAAGCTAATTGAACAGCGGAACTATATCCTTCTTTATGTTTCTCCCCGGAGCCATAACAGAGTAGCACGCTGTCACTGGAAGAGGGAAAAATAAGATGGCAGCAAAAGTGAGTTGTCTTTCCTTATATTTATTTAAAACATGAATTTTTCTTAAGCCCATTTTTAAACTGTTGTTCTTTTTAGAATGGGAGTTTAAAACGCCTCTTTTTCATTCAGTTCGCTGGTATTGTGGCGTTTAACATTAAAGACAAGTTGAGGCATGTTGAAACCACATAGAAGCGAATGGTCAACCGTGTGACGTTACGCCCCCAGAATTCTTACAAAGCTCAGTATAGGTATTTATATGTGTTATAACAACCTAAACTATAATTAATTTCATTATTGACAAATAATCTAAAAAGGTTTTTTTTGTCCATTTCTCCTGAAAGAAAGGATAAATACGGAGATATAAAATAAACTAAATGTGTCAACATGGGGTGCTGCAAAGATCTGTATCGTTCGATACATTTGAACACTGGCTTCGAATTTTCTTCATTTCAAAATGAAATAGCTTGGCAGTTTTATTTAGTCAGGTCACATATTTACCTTTTTCCGTGCAGTTCAACTACATGAATAAAATGTTTTATCTTGATAATGCATCGGCATGGCTTCGAATTTTCTTCATTTCAAAATGAAATAGCTTGGCAGTTTTATTTAGTCAGGTCACATATTTACCTTTTTCCGTGCAGTTCAACTACATGAATAAAATGTTTTATCTTGATAATGCATCAATATTTTATTAGAACTTTCTAGTACTACAACTGTTCAAAATATATGGTCAGAGCTGGTTAATTGTAATACAAGGCGCATTCATTAATTGAGATTGTTAAATGGATTTTAACTAACCTTTATTAACAAAACACTAGACCCCCATTGCCACCCAGACAGCGTCCCTGAAAAGTCCTCAGTCCCCTTCGTTTCCCCCCCTGTATTTTAACCTAAACAAACCCCAAAAGATCCATGAAATAGTTTTTGCAGTATGTCTGGAAACTGTTTTTTTCATTAAAAAGAGATCATCCTAGTTAGAAAAATTTGAACTTTAAGAGTAAAATATCATATATACAAGACAAGTCTTCTTCAGTCAATTCATATACACTTAACTTAGACTAAATTGGACTGATAGTTAGGAAGTTATTTCCGTTAAACAATGTTTTCTGTAAAAAGCTCCCCCTTGTGAGTACAATATGAACTATTATATTCAAACACAATGTATACCAGATAGATATCCTCAAGATGATCGATATGCACCAAATTTGGACTAAATTTGGGCAACGGTTTAGAAAGTAAGATAGAAAACGTTTAGAGAAACCGCTCCCACTAGTGTTAAAAATATGCAACCAACCTTTCCTAAAATAAAATGCAGTTCTTCCTCCCTCGAAGAGCTACGCGGGTAAAAAATTTGAAAATTATCCATGAAATAGTTTGAGTTATTGTATTAATACAAAGGATCTACGATGGATGTGGCGGAAGCAATGATGATTCCGTAATATTCCCGACTTTCGTGGATATCTATAAACCCCCGAATTTTCCGGGATAGTCCAAGCTGACAATTTACATTTGGGGACTTAAGGAACTTTTTATTCATAGCATTTAGAGACTGATCCACGAGAGACCAGGGTGACTTAAGTGTCGCACACTTAGGTTACCATGGTTTCTCATAGATTAAAACTTTTAATATTTGTTTTCTGTAGTCGGCATTGGTGTTGTGCATGGATGTTGGATTTTCCATGTCCAATTCTGCCCCGGGTGAAGAGCCTTCCTTTGAACTTGCCAAAAAAGTCATCCAGAAGTTTGTCCAGCGTCAGGTAAACGTTCGCTACTTATTTAAGAAAAAAATTAACACAGTCTATCTAGAGGATTTCAATTGGATATGCATTTTGTCTTGTGATAGGTTTTTACAGAATCCAAAGATGTTCTGGCTTTAGTTTTGTTTGGCACTGACTCCACCAATAACCCTCTGGACAAAGATGGCCAGTACCAGAGCATCACCGTGCATCGCCGCCTATCAGTGCCTGATTTTGAGCTTCTGGAGGAAATAGAGAATAAGATCAATCCAGAGAGTCAGCAGACTGATTGTATCCTTTTGTGGGTTTTTTTCCTGTTAGTTTGGCAAAATTACAGATATGTGAGTGTTTGGGAGACAGTAATTCTTATTGTTTTGTTCTTTTTACTTTATACGGAAAGCTATGTTAGCTAAAAAGACATTAACTTAAATTAGATTTTTCCATTACCAATTTCTTAATTGTTTTCCCAGATATTATTATTTATATAGAGATATAAATGAACATTTGCGATAATTGAGGATTTTAATCAATATTAGTTTGTTTGATTGTAATAATCATTTCAGATCTTCCACCTATGACTTTTTAATTCATTAGATTGAATCCATTCATATGTTTCCAGTTGCACAGGATAATTCATTTTATTATCCTGTCTGTTAACATGATGATTTCAATAATGTATTTTTCTTTAGATTAAAAATAATGCAGACAATTATGTGGAATTTGTGAGATAAAGAATGATCCTCTTTGAGCAGAGATGGTGTGTCCTTAACTCCTATTTAACAGGGTTGGATGCTCTGGTTGTCTGCATGGATTTGCTTCAGACAGAAACCAAGTAAGAAGCTAGATATATATAAATAATACTATTAACACAAAAAACAATGTGTCCATAAATTTTATTGTGAAATTTAATAATTCTTCAAATTTTAAATCCCCCTTTAGGGGGATGAAGTGCGATCGTCTCAATATTGCCCTTCTGACCGACCTCAACACTCAGGCCAGCTCAGAGGACCTTGATGTGATTATTGAAAACCTGAAACAAGCTGGCATCACTCTGCAGTTTTTGTGAGTTTAATCTTATGAAACCTTTGAAATTTAATAGGTCTCTGGTCAAGTTCATTTGTAGTTTATGGTAGTGCCTCATATTAATATATCTTTATTGCCTTGTACATTTTCAGCCTGCCTTTCCCTGCAGAGGACATTAAAAATGGTGGGGGAGATGGGGACAGAAGGGACCCTAGTCACCCCAGTGCAGGAAAAGGTCTGTCCAGGGAACAGAAGGACGGACTGGACATGGTGAAACACGTCATGTTGAGTCTGGATGAGGAGGATGGCTTGGATCAAATTTACCCCTTCAGGTTGGAGGATATTTACTGCATATTTCCTCTAGACATGGTTTACAGGAGCTTCTCTCTACAGTTGAAACTAATTGCTGCTGTCATAGACGGATGTTGAATAACTTGGCTTTCTATGTGCTCTTCTCATGCTGTAGGAATGCAATTGAGCAACTTTGTATGTTCAAGTGTGTCGATAGGAGACCTATGGCGTGGCCCTGTCAGCTGACCATTGGCAGCTGTTTGTCCATCAGCATTGTTGGATACAAAGCAGTAAGTTTACTTTGAAGATTACATCAATGAATATGCAAGACAGTCTTAGAAGCAGAATTTAGTCATATTCTGGAGTGGAATGCTGCTCTACAGTTGCTAATGTAAAATATAATTGAGGGTTTTAAATCTTATCAGTTGGTGACCCCTGGTGGCAATAAGTCATTCCACAGATTGGTCTTTGCAAAAAATGTTGCGAACACCAGTCCTGTGTTTGTTTTGTTTTATTTGTATACTTTGAATAAAATGACAAAAAAACAATTGTTAA
Source organism: Lophius piscatorius (assembly GCA_009660295.1). Lineage (NCBI taxonomy): Eukaryota > Metazoa > Chordata > Actinopteri > Lophiiformes > Lophiidae > Lophius > Lophius piscatorius. Next base: position 21,560 of record VRLP01000719.1, read on the forward strand.
TTATATGCTATTTACTTGTATATTTTAACTTTAACTAACATTGCAAAGTTGTGTTGTTACTGAAAGTAATTTTTCAAATTGTTTTCACTTTAATTCTGTGCCATATAAATATAAAGATAACAGCTCATCACTGTCAGTCACGTCACATAATGTTTTGCCAGTGAAAGTTTTTCTCATTCACTAATATTACTCTCTGTGTATTCCAGGTAACTGAAGAGAAACTGAAGAAAACATGGATCAAAGTTGACGCTCTAACCGACCAGAAAGATTATGTGAAGAGAGAGACTGTCTACTGTCTGGATGATGACAATGAGACAGAGGTGCATGTCAATGATACCATCCAAGGTGAGAAAGTTGGTTGAAATCAGATTTTTAAATTTGGTTGTACTTGGAATCATACTTGTACATCAAAACCACACATTTTTTGTTCACAGGTTTTCGTTATGGAAGCGATATTGTTCCCTTCTCAAAGGTAGACCAAGAACAGATGAAATACAAGCATGATGGGAAGTGTTTCGCTGTTCTTGGTTTCACCAAAAATAACCTGGTATTGTACTCTTTATGCTCATGTGATAAACCTGGTGGTCAAGTATTAAAGTCAATCAGTTTGTCCTCAACTATTGCTGGTTTTTGCCGTCTGTCTGCAGATACGTCGCCATCAGTTCATGGGTAATCAAGTCGTCAAGATATGTGCTCGCAAGAATGATGAAGTGAGAACTGAGAGAACTTCTACCCAGCTGGTGATTAAATATTGACATTGACCTTTTTCTGTTTATATTGTTCTTTCTGAGCAGCATGCAGGAGTTGCACTGTCAGCTCTCATTAGAGCGTTAGATGAACTTCAGATGGTCGCCATTGTACGTTACGCATACGACCGGCGTAGCAACCCTCAAGTAGGAGCAGCCTTCCCCTGCATCAAAGAGGACTATGAAGTATGATCCCAGATAACATTCTATTTACAGCTATATTCTCTTTTCTTTTAGTTTAATAACACTGAGCGAACAATCTGTCTGTCCCCATCAATAGTGTCTTATGTACATCCAGCTTCCCTTCATGGAAGACCAGAAGCATTTTACATATCCTTCTCTTGAAAACAACAAAAAGGTCACTCCGTCAGGTACTGTCTCTACAACTCAACACTTATTTCTAAGCTCTGATGCCAATTATTTTTAACATAAACCCCTAACTGAACTAACTTACAAACTCTTCCATTAATATTTAACTGACTACTGGAGATTCCCCATAGGAGGTCTGACCATAATCACAGCTGCAGCTTTAGTTAAGACCTTCACGTGTAAGTAAACATGACAGCATTGCCCCCTTCAACCGCAGTAAAACAGCCGTAGCAATGTTGACACTGACAGGTTCCATGCCAGGAGATAAAACAAACATTATTAACATTAGCTCAGCTACATTAAATTGTTGATATGTGGTCCAGGTTATGATTATAGGTCACAATGCAAGTCAAAATTTGAATAATTTTGCAGCGTTTTCAGATACACTCAGTATTAACTGTTTCTATCTCTTTAAAAATCAAAGTAATATGAATTCAGTGAGAGATCGGGAGATGAGTTGACATTTCTGTGTTCTGTGATTCCTCTAGAGACCCAGCTGTCTGCTGTGGATTCTCTCATTGACTCCATGATGTTGGTAGAGGAGGACAGCAATGGCAAACTAAAGGATATATTCAAGGTCCACCATATTCCCAACCCTACCTTCCAGAGGCACTTCCAGGTACTGCAGTCCAGTTTGTATACTACTCCAAAAAATAAATAAACACTTAAATTACCCAACCCTGATCGAGATGTATAAAAGAATCCAAATAAAATGTTTTATTGATAACATAGTGTAAGTTGTTGAGAACAAAATAACGTTAGAACGATCAATGGAAGCCAAAATAATTTACCCATTGAGGACTGGATTCAGAATCATACTCAAAATCAAAGTGGAAAAATTACATCCCAGACTCAAAAATACCTCTAAAACCAACTCTTTATGTGGCTCTGTAGTGTGTGAGACCTCCACGTACCTGTATGCACTCCTGTCATGTCTAGGCTACTTCTGATGGGACGACGGATGGTCTCATGGGGGATCTCCCCAAAGAGCTGGGTCAGGGCATCAATCAGCTCCTGGACAGTCTGTGGTGCGAGGTGGCGGAGGTGGATGCAAAGATACATGATGTCCCAGAAGTGCTGGATTGGGGAACCAGGGGGGGGGCTGTCAATAGCATCGATGCCTTCGTCATCCAGGAACCGCTGACACACTCCAGCCACATGAGGCTGGGTATTGTCATTCACCAGAAGTAACCCAGGGCCCACTGCACCAGCATACGGCCTAAAAATAGGTCTGACGATCTCATTTAACCCCTGACTAGCACGTCGAGGTCTGTGCGGCCCTCCAAGGATATGCCTCCCCAGATCATCACTGACCGCCCCGCAAAACCGATCATGCTGGAGGATGTTGCAGGCAGCAGAACGTTCCGCACAGCTTCTCCAGACTCTCTCACGTTTGTCACATGTGCTCAGTGTGAACCTGCTCTCACCTGTGAAGAGAACAGGGCGCTGATGGGGAGTCTGCCAATTTGTGTGTTTTCTGGCAAAGGGTCATTGGGCTGCACAGCGCCGGTCTGTGAGCACAGGCCCCACTTGTGGCCGTCGGATCCTCATGCCACCCTTATGGAGTCTGTTTCTGACAGTTTGGGCAGAAACATGCACACAAGTGACCTGCTGGACGTCATTTTGTAGGGTTCTGGGAGTGCTCCTCCTGTTTCTCCCTATACAAAGGAGCAGATAGTGGTCCCGCTGGGGGGTTGTTGCCCTCCTATAGCTCCCTCCACCTCTCCTGGTGTACTGGCCTATCTCCTGGTATCTCATCCACGCTCTTAGGGTTGAGGGGAGACACAGCAAACCTTCTGGCCCCAGCGCGTATGGATGTATCATCCCAGAGGAGCTGCACTACCTCAGCAACTTCTGTGGGATGCATGATACTGTCTCATGCTACCACTAGTGGCAAAGCACTGGAAAAATGCTAAACTAGCCAAGAATCAGCCAGAAAAGATGATGAGAGGGAAATTGTCTGTGACTACCACCTGCAAAACCATTCCTTAATAGGGGTTGTCTCACTATTTGCTTCTCCTTTACTCCTGTTGTCTGTTCCATTCGCACAACAGCAGGTGAAATTGATTCAAAATCATTAATGCTTCCTGACTGAGCAGGTTTATATCCTGGAGTTGTGACTGGCTTGGAGTTAGACTGTGATGATACTGTGTGCCCTTTATTTTTTTGAGTAGTGTATTTGAGGTATAGCACTCATAATACAGACTTATTCTGTGTTACGGGAGATGGCAAAGGTTTTAAGGAATCAGTGATATCATGTAAAGTTCAGATACATCAGGGAAAATATTTTAGCTGTCTGACAAGCTAGAATCTGCTGATACTCATGATGATTCCTCTCTCAACTCATCCTTTATTTCAGTGTCTACATCATCGGGCAGTAAGCCCTGGAACCCCTCTTCCCCCAATAGAGCCATGGCTGAAGGCTGCTCTTGAGTGTCCTGAAGTCATTAGTAGACGCTGCCAGGCTCCACTAGAGGAGGTGAAGATGAAGTTCCCTCTCACAGAAGTGGAGAAGAAAAAGAAATTAAAGACTAGTGCTCAGATTTTTGGCAAAGAGTGAGTTTGACTCAATACAGGGTGCTGGGCATTAGTCATGAAGCAAACATATATTTATGTTATCCAACATATTCATCCAGAAGATTGTGCAAACACATTGGAATGTAATCTTTTTTTCTGTTTTAAATCTTGCAATAATCTTTTGTTTCTCCTAGGAAAACTGTTTCAGTATTTTAACTGTCCCCTTTTTTCATTTACAGCGCTGAGGAGCAAGATGCCAAAAAAGCAAAAGGAGATGAAGAGGAGGATTATAGCCTGGCTGACATCGCTGAAGGCCCTGTTACTTCGGTGAGATCTCATCTGACTGGGTGACAGAATATCCTGTTGAATTTCCATAAAGTCTTCTCTTCCAAATAAAACACCACACCACATGTTAGAGCAGCAATACTTAATCATCCCGACGTCCCGTTTTCTACAACTTTTAACCAGGTGGGAAGTGTCAATCCGGCCCGAAACTTCCTTACTCTGATCAAGCAAAAGAGTCTCCCATTCGGAGAAGGTGAGGCCATGTCTTTTTTCTTATAAGCCGGCCTAACAAATATTTTGCATCGCTGTGCTGTAAACCATCATGACTTGTAAGGAGCCCTAGTGATTATGTTTATCTCTTTGTTTGGTGGTGACCTCCGTGTCCTTCCCAGTCTGTCAGCAGCTGACTCACAGGATAGAGCAGTGGCTTAGCAACAAGACCACACAATACTACATGAAAAGCATCACCTGCATCCAAGCTTTTAGAGAGCAGTCTGTTAAGGTAAACAATTATTCACTATCTTCTATCTGGGAATTGCATGCCGATTTAAAAAAAAAAAAAAAAAATCTTTTGGGGCGGGGGGGGTGGGGGTGCTGTCTGTTCTTAGAGTCTGTGGGAAATAATCTGTATATTTGTACGTTTGAGTTTTACCATTGAGATCCTGAATCAACCAGAACAGATTGCGGAAAGTCTGTTTCATTTCTATAATCTGGAACCAAGGCCTGTGGTTCTTGTGTGGAGTTTGTGCTCCTGTGTCTGCGTGTGGACATGAACCTCCAGGAGACTAATAAATCTATTTTGAACGTGTGTTATCAGTGTGTTTTACTTTTTACAGCTGGGGAATGCCGAGCTGTACAACAGCTACCTCCAGTCCCTGAAAAGAAGCATCTCAAACCGAAGGCTGGAGGTTTTCTGGGACCTGCTCGTTCAAGGTACATGGAGCCTCATTTCTCAGGGCTGCAAAATTGACCTCACTCCTCTTTTGAGGTTAAATTACATTTCCACCCAAGTGCAAAATACATAAAATAGCCCAAACATGGGGGTGAGGGATTGTTAGAATGCAGTAGGACCCGAACCATTGTTTGTAGACTTAATTATTGCTGTTTGGTTGCCAGATGCTGTAACTCTTATCAGCAAGAATGAGGTTGAAGGAAGCACCGTGTCCAAAAGCGAAGCTAATCAGGTGACATTTAATGTATTTAAAATGATGTGGGCTGTTCAAGGAGGAGCGAAAGGGTGAAACACATGCTGAGCAAAAGTAATGTTGTCCTCAGTTTCTGATTGCCGAGGACAAGAAAGAGGAAGTGTCTCCACCCCCAGCTGATGATACCAGAGATGTTGATGACTTGGTATGTGACGCTGTGATTCGTACCCTTCACATTTGGTTTTGTGAAGAAGCAAAATGTGCTTTATGCTTCACAGCTTTATGCTAAACTCATTTAAATAAATGTTTCCCCTCATCAATCTACTCTCCATACCCCACAATACCAGGCACTGCTCACCACCTCAGTACCATTCCAACGGTGAGGCATGTTAGTGCTTTTCAGTGGCAGGGAGAGGGAGACTGGTAATAGTTGGGGAAAAGATGAACGAACCAAAATACAGACATATCCTGAATGACAACCTGGTCCAGAGCACCTAGGACCTCAAATTATGTTGAAATGGTTGACTTTCCAACAGGACAGTGACTCTTAGCACATAGCTAAGACAACACAGGAGAGGTTTAGGGACGACTCTGTGAAGGTCCTGGAATGGCCAAGTCAGATCCCTGACTTAAACCTAATAGAACACATCTGGAAAGACCTAAGACTGGCTGGTTACAGACGTTCCCCATCCAACCTGAGAATCCTCAATTCCGGGTGTGCAAAGCTTGTTGTTTGTACATCAATGTGATAACTCAATCAATGTGCAACATTTTGGAAATCTGTTTTTGCTTATTAAAACAGAGATTTTAATAAGCAATCTGAAGTGTAGATTGATGAGGTAATAAACGGAATTTATATGATTTTAGCATAAGGCTGCAAAATAATAAAATATTTAATTAAAAAGCAACAGTTGGAAAACATTTTCATATCCACTGTAGATATTTAAAGATAAGCTCTTCTGGATTTTACTGATAATGCGCTGATTCAAAAAACATCCCTCTCAATAATCATTACCTCTCAGAAGTTTGTGGCAGCAGACGTATCCTGCCTTCTTTCTGCACTTTGTTATGCTCATTATTCTGCTCCGTTCTTGACGTTCCTTTTGCGTCAACTATTCTGGGATTGGACTATTAATCACAAACCCAGATTGTCAGGCCAAGTTGTTGACGTTAAGGAACATTGAGACTCAACAATCAGTCATCATCCTGGAGTGTCTACAAACATAAAACAGATATATTCGGCAGAATTTGCTTCAAACTGAGGCCCTAACTTAAGTCTGCCATTTCCTGTATATATTTACAGAATGTCCCCTGGTATGCGTTTGCATGACTGGTGTTGTGTTTGGCTTATTGGGTGTTTTCTTAAAAAGTCTCTATTTTTAACGGGGTTTTTTTCTCTTCCTGTGCAGCTGGACATGATGTAAAAAGAAAGGCGATGGATGTATCTGATGTGGATATGCAGAAAAATGAAAAGAATGCAAATGTCTGGTCCCAGCCAGACCAAACACAAATCAGCTGTCCCTTGTTCTGCCTCCCACTTGTAGCCTGCAACGTGTAACTGCGTCAATGCTGTTTTAATTAACAGCTGTTAACATCAGAACTGTATGAAGATAAGTACATAAAATTTACAACTACTGTATGGCGAGGGCTTTAGATGTTTCGTCTTAAAAGTGAACTCTACTTAAATGTTTAGGAATCTCGTTCTCTATAGTGTGGGAATATTGTATTATGTACACTTGCGTGCTTTTGTTACTCTAGAGAAGAGGGCACACCCAGATCTGACAAAATGTTGGTTTATTATTTGAATCCAACGCTTAATCATGGATGAAGAATCAGCAAGATGCTCTTGTTTTGGAAATGAAATATGGAGAAATGAATACAGATCTCTTGACAAAACTAGTAAAATCCATGCCGTGTCATTTCTTTGCAAACTGCAGTGCATAGTAGAATGGTAGTAAGTCAGTATTTCTTGTTCAAAGCAGTAGCACCATAACGAAGTTCACGTCCATGAGGTGTCTCCTCAGCATATCCACTGGATGAAACGCTCAAACAAACTGGACCGGGACAGACTGGAGAAGTCTTTATCTTTAAAGATGGCATCCTGATCTCCCATCGCCAGCTTCATCAGGACTTCTTGGTCCACGTCACTTCCTGTGGCGATCACTGTGGAGACAACCTGTGCCCCCCGCATGGCACTGATTGCTTCATCCAGGTTGGTGCTATTGGTGACGCCGTCAGTGATGAACACAAACGACACCTCTGCGTTGTTCCTCGTCGTCTGAGCAACTCCTCGTCTTATGATGTTGTTAATGGCGTGAATGATGGCGGGTCCCACGCTGGAAGAAGAATCCAGGTAAGGCAGGCTAGCCAAGCCACTGGCGATCACAGCAGGGTCGTGTGTTATCTGGAAGGCCATGAGAGTCTCGCCCTCCTTGCCAAACTCTATCAGAGCCATGCGAGCTCGCCTGCGATCAGTCCTGCTCAGAGCAAGTCCCAGCCTGTCAGCCACCTTTTGCACCAACTCCCGGGCATGCCGGAAGTTGTTGTGCCCGAGGCGCTCTGAGCCGTCAAGTAGAAATACCAAATCCACTGGCCGGTGGACACATGGAGCCACTTGAGGTTCTGTAATGAAAAAAAACCACTCGCTGTCATGCATTCTGTCATAACGAATAAATGATCTCCAAGAACAACACCTACCGTTCCTACAGGGGACATCAGGGCACACGATCACGGGATCTGGAAGAGAAATGTTCATTCGTCAGAACAATGGTCCGAGGCACCGGGGGGATTACACCAGGCAAGTTTGACAAATTGAATTGAACCCTGAGCTCTGTATTGATTTATCTAGAGCTGAGATGGGATTTTTCATTTCCAGAACAGCTGATCCAAGTTGGTTCAATCCACTCAGAGTTCAACTTGACTACGAAGACTTTTAAGAGTCTACATTAATGGCGCTCGGATACTGAGATTCATCACAGCAACCAGTGAGACGCTATGGTCGTTATACTTGACGCCGTTTGAGACAGAATTTTTTTTGCGCTCACAAGCGCCTGTTCAGACAAAAAGAGTAAAATGGCTTTTGCCAAGAGAAGGAGATAAAACTGGCAAGGGAGAAAATAGAAGCCTGAGTGAATGCATTGCACTTTCTTTGAATGTTATAGGAGAAAAGATGGTGGAATTATATTGAATGGGAATTTGGAAACCCTTCAGGATCCCCGCGATCATCTGGAAAGAGGGACATATGGAATATTTTGTGTGGTCTGGTTCCACCTCCACCCGACCCAGAGAAAATTGATGGATGGGAGAGAGGTTCATGGTTATACCAAATATTATATATTAGAAGATTCGGTATCTTTCGCTATTCACAGTCCTCTCCAGATGTCAATCATAAATGAGATACGGACACTTAATGTTCTTGCAGAAGTTTCAGGCTCAGAAGGAGGGAGAGTCAGGCACAAACCCAGGCTTTGTTGAAGAAAGCCTGCAAGTGAGCGGGTTAAGTTCATAGAATAAGGTTCCATTGTAACCAACTCATAGTTAAACTTCCATCACTATCTGGAACAAATGTCCCTCATGTTGAGGTTAACAAACTCAAGAGTTTCCTCGAAACCTGCTTTCTGGAGTACCCCTCAGTGATGTCACCCTGCTGTAAGCACTGGTTCAGCCTTACCTGGACAGAGCACCGTCTCCATGGTTGCTATGAAGTCATCTGCCACCAGGTCGATGTAACTCCTCATCTCTGTGACGCGCTCTTTCTTCCCACACGCTATCGATCCCAGGATCTCATCATCCTGGACCATTTTAAACATGTCACCGACCCCAATGGCGTTAACCACCACATTATCATCATCGCAGAGGTACTTGAGCAGGTCCTCGTCGTCTCGCGGGTCAAAGCGACCGTCTGTGATCACCACCACGGACACTTTGGCCCGAGCTCTCTTGCTGTCTCTGATGAGGGTGTCGTAGGCAAACTTGAGGGCTGAGGGTGTGAAGGTCCCGCCGGCGATCCACTGCAGCTTCTTCACCGCCGTTTTGAAGGCTGACATGGAGTTGATGTTGGGGTCATCCAGACGAATGGCTTCAAAGGTCCCGTTGTGACTGAATTGGACAACTCCAACTCTCGTTCCTGAAAGAGAGACAGTCAGTTGGTTCATTTACGTTTATTCCTTACATTTTAACACAAATATCTGAAACGTCGATCTTTACATTTTCATTGTCTTTGTCACTTCCCCACCTCTCTTTTTCTCCCCCTCTCTCAACCCAACTGGTCAAGGCAGAAGGCCTTCCACCCTGAAATGGGACCTGCTAAAGGTTTCTGCCTATTAAAAGGCAGGTTTTTTTTTTTTAATCTTCACTGTCTTCATGTTCCTGCTCATATGGGAATAGTAAAATAAGAAGCATGGTCTAGACCTGCTCCTTTTGGAAGGTGCCTTAAGATAACATTTGTTGTGATTTGGTGCTATATGAATAAAATTGACTTGACATCAGATTAATTACTTAAGTGGATTATCATTATCTTGCACCACTTTGTGTATCTGTCATGGTATGAGAAAACAAAACAGACAAACATTCACTACAAGAGCTCTCGCATGATGAAAGATTAGTTTTCAACATTTGTTTTTCTCGAAAAAAAGAAGAAAATCGTATTATTAACATGTTTCTCTTTTAATGTTCTAAATCCTGATCAGCAAAGTTACAACATTGTACATGTTGTAGAATTTCAAATAAAAAAGGGGAAGTCCGTGTTCTTTAGACAGTCGAGCTGATTTATTGTCAAAATAAGGGGGGGAAATCATGATAAAAGCCAGATGTAACATTGCAGATCTCGGGGCAGTCTTTCAAGAATAACTTCAGATAGGTTTTGTACGTGGTCTATTTTACATCCCACATCATTTCATGAAAGGATTAATGGGTCTGGGTCCTTATAGATTATGAAGGTAGATCATCGTCTGTGTGTACATAAAAAAATGACACCAATCTAGACTTTCCAATACATGGAGAATACATCATGTAATGTTGCAACAGGTTTTTTCAGAATAATTATTGGATTACATGATGTTGAAAGAAGTAAATGATTGCATATTTGATAATTAAAAACAAGGGACTTCAATATCCAAATATTTTGTATCTAGATATTGTTTTTAGTAAAGTCAATATAACTATTGACTATCTTCACCATAAATAAAACACGGATTTTGTTTACATTACATAGAGTTTTTCTATGGGAATGTCTAAATAAATAGGAGGGTTTTATTTGGTGACATTTGCTTAAAAGCATTTATCAATAATTACTTTACTAATCTTTTTCCCATTTTTTCCACCTCCTTGAGAGCGAGCTGTTGACATAACTTAATTAATTGGACATGATGTTTTTCTTTCTTGGACAGCAGATGGTTTCTCTCTGCTATGAATTAGTAAATGCAACTTAGAATAAATTGTATATTTGTTAGGGACTAGTTCCAGCACCGTTGTTAACACACACATGGTGCTTTGTACTAACGCAGGTTGAGTTAACTCAAGATGACCTTCAGTTCATGATCCTTTGTAGTAATGTGTGGTTGATTAATGGGATGTTTGTGGCTCAGAGGAAAAAGTAATGCCAGACTTCACAGCTGGCTGTATAGGAAATTGTTTGCTTTGGTGTGTTCACTGTATTAGTCTGTCCATCCCTTCTTCAACTGCTTATTCTGTTCAGGGTCACAAGTGGGCCGGAACATACCCCAGCTGACATTTTCATCAGTTCATTACAGGGCAAACCCAACCAGAGACAGACAACCATTCATGCTCACATTCACTCACACAGGCAAGTTAGAGTCACCAGTTCATCCATGTTTGGACTGTGGGTGGAGACCCGTGCACCAAGAGAGACCAAATTCACACAAAAGGGCCCCAAGGATTTGAAGCTGGAACCCTAAGAGGCACTTATTCGGTGGATTAAGTGCCTCTTAATCCGACAATTGGCGATCTCTCCTTGGTGTCACTTGAAAGTGTGTCTGTAAAATCATTTACTGTGTTCGTGTTCGACTGTACCGGTAAGTGACGCTGGGTCGCTGGCCATAGAACCCAGCCTGTTGATGGTATTGATCACAAAGTTCTTCTCCAGTGTGAAGTTGGTCAGGCCGACGCTCTCTGAGCTATCGATTATAAATACGATGTCCAGAGCTCCACAGCGCTTCTCGCAGTCTGAGACACAAGAGAAGAACAGGATCAGTTTGTTGAGAGATACTAAAGAATGAAGCTGTGTTCTGGACGGCGGTATCCTCTCACCACAACATCCGCACGTCTCCCTGATGTACGTCATGACATCACAGTCCTACAGAGACGCAGGTTAGAACGAATGCAACCTAGAAAAACAAGTGTTAAAAGTAATAGTTTTTAAAGATGTCTCACACTGAGCCCAGCGTCGCCCACGGGTCCTGGATCACCCTGAAAACAAAAACAAACACACACACACACACACACACACACAGAGAAGGATAATTGGATCTCACATTTACATTCATGGTCAAGTCATTATTTGAGTTTCTTTGCAGTTTATCACATCAGGTCCATGTTCGCCTCTGGGTCCTCGATCCCCTGGCTCACCGGGTTGTCCTGATTCGCCCTGTGAAGAATAGAAAAGGAAGTGACTCTGACTTCTTTTGCTCGGTACTTAACTTCTAAGAAAATAAAAATTGTAGCCCCAACACTGGTTATTCTGAGGAAAAGGGTGTTCTTCCTCAGAATAACTGAGGAAGAACAGGTGCTGCAGGTGATTCACCAAACATCTTGAACTGTTTAACTAGGCAGATGTTATAAATAGCTAATGATGGTTCACATCTACAACAGGGGGGAGCATCACACCTCCTAAATGTGGCTGATGTCACATGATCTGTTGGGATTGTTTTTTGGAATCCAGATGAGAAACAGCACCTGGTAAAACTTGTAAAAATATTGCAGCCTTGTACTTCAGTTAAATTTATACAAGATGCATGCTACACTATTTAGTGTTCTCTCACTGTCACTCATCTAAAGGGTAACAACTTTAGAAACAGATTCATCATGTTGTTTTGTATTGTATATTTTCACCTTCTTAAAGGAACTATTAGCAAGGACTGTGTTTCATTATAGGCATGTCAGAATTCCTCTGTTGTATTCATCTGTGGTGAGATCAACTATAATCACTTTGTTTGTTTCTTTGTGTTTCCAGAGCATGAAGAAAAAACAAGCCAAAGTGTGGTGCAAAGGTTTCTGGCCAACTGAATCATAGGCCTTCTACTTTTAAAAACTACATTAAGTGTCTAGAATTGCATTTAAGGATGAATTAAGGCAACTTTTTCCTTTCACTCTCCTTTTTACTGATCCCTTCAATGAATGACAGACAGAGAGAGAGAGAGATACAGATATGGAGAGATGGATGGATGGATATGTAGATAAATACATAGACAGACAGAGACCGACATTCAGAGAGATAGAGAGAGAACTGGACATAGATAGATGGATGGATGTACAGACAGACAGACAGAAAGATATTATTAATGAAAAAAAGATAGAAATGTACCAACACCTATTTTGAAGCTAAGCTGTCACAATTCTGTTTCTTTCCTACCAATGTGATCAAAAATATTAAAATCAACGGGTTTCAGTGGAGACCATTTTGGCCGTAACAAAATATGTGGAACAAATTTGTTTGCAAATTGAAGTATTTGCATATTATCGGATCAGAGGTTGAAATGACAGATTTCTCCAATACACAATCTTCCAAAAAATTGCATCATAAAAATACTTTTGTGAGGCACAGGGGTTGTTTAAGGACATGTTTGCATGTCCTGATTCATTTTACTTCACCACAACTACATCATCATTGACTTTTATTTTCAACATCTCCCTGGTGAAAACACTGTGGATAAAACACATGTCAGTTCAATCATTTTCTGAAATTAATCTTACACTCTCTCCTATTGGTCCTTTATCTCCAAGTCCTCCTTTGGTGCCACATTCACCTCTGCCTCCTCTGGGTCCTTTTCGCCCTGGATCACCTCTATCTCCCTGTAACAATCAGAGTTTGAGCTCTAACTTGCAAATCAAGTGTGCAAGAATTTGAATTTGAATTATGTGAAGAACCGTACAGACGATCCTCTGGGCCCGGGATAGCTGAATCCTGGTCGTCCTATGTCCCCCTTTAAGAGAAAAATCATAACATCAGTCACCAAAGCTATAATACTACACATGATGAGAGTTATGAACAAGAACGTTCTGCCCACCTTTGGTCCAGGGAGCCCAGAGTCGCCCCTCGGTCCAGGATCTCCAAGATTTCCCATTGTTCCCTGCAATCAGAGTTTTTAAGGAGTGTCTCTTAGCACTAGCTCGGACAATTTAAGAATTACATGTTGATGATTATATTGCTATAATTAACACACATTTCCTCCAGGACCTCCTGGTTCTCCTGGCTGACCCCTTGGCCCTGGTAGTCCATGACCTCCCTTTGAGAAGCGAGAAAGTAACAGAAACATCAGGTCTGGAAATCCCCTTCACTCTTGCCCACATATACAAAATGACTCATGTTAATTTGACTTTGGCAACGTATGAGTACTGTACAAATGATTTTTAAAAGCAATTTCTCTGGTCATGTGTATTTTGATAACAGACTCAGAGTATTTTGGCAGGAGATTCAGAACATGAAGGCAAAACTCCAGGATGGAAAGAAGCTGCTGAATCACCCTTCTACAGAAACCCGGCCACAGGACAATTCCCACACCTTTGCGCCTTTGGATCCTCCTTTTCCGGGTCCACCTCTATCGCCGAGTGTCCCTAGTTCTCCCTTTAAGATAAATCAACGTGTCAGGAGCCGCATCTCAAAATGAATCATCAAAAAATGTATACAACAGACAGGCAGTGATTCCAGTTTGGAGAAATATGTGAAGAATCTAGTGAGGAAATGTTTTTTAGCGACACACGGTTAGATTACCCTGGGAAAAGAAGTCTTAACGATATTTATCTGGAAAAGTATAACATTCCAGTAAGACATTAAAGGCGTGGTTCTATCTCATGCTCACGGGTCTTACAGAATCTCACGTGGTTTTCATAGCACCAGTATGAGCTATAAGACTTTCTCTAAAAGCTGAACTTACCTTCTCTCCTCCTGGCCCAATAGTACCTTCTTTCCCGTTTTTTCCACTGCCTCCTCGCCGTCCCTGTTAATATTTAATTGATTAATACTTATCTCAGATTAATCTCAAATTAATAATGCTTAAAAAAAAAGTGTTTGATATACCTTCTCGCCTTTCGGTCCAGACACGCCTGGAAGCCCCTGCAATTTTATTTCAGAGTAAGTTACAGTAAAGGATGTAATGATGATAAACTTAAAAAAAGCATTGTCTCTGTACCGAATCTCCCTTCGTTCCTTGTGTTCCAGGGTTTCCAAGGTATCCTTTTTCACCCTGATAAACAGAGATTCAATTTGATGCTTTTTGTAATTCCAGCATAGGAAAATCAGACAATAATTTCAGTTGTGTTTTAATGTTTACCCTCAATCCCTCATCACCAGGAGGGCCAGGGGGACCTGACTTTCCAGGAAGGCCTGAGTCACCCTAATAAACAAAACAGACAAGCATGACTGAATACATTAAACAATGCAGGCTGAAAGTTAACTTTACTGCACAGCTGAGACCCATGCCAATGCTGCCCTCCATTCTCTGCCGGATTGTTCCGTCTGTGATAGTTATTTGGGACTCTTGCCACCAGCGCCTAACTGTGCCTCAGGTTCTTCGACCAGCAGCTACACTCTTCTCCTCATCAGGCTGGACTCAACACTCCCTGCCAGCTACATTCCTCACAGTCAGTAAAGTCATCTCTGGTTCTAGTCACACATCTGTCAAAATCTGTAAAACATCAACTAACTCAAAGACACACTAGAATAAACTGTTTATCATTTAGTGCTAACCCTGTCCAGGTCTGTTTCTGGGTCTGGAGAAATTAACTCCAAACAGCAACAAATGTCTACAGACCAACATTCCCCAAGAATGCTTGAGCTTAAGTTCACAGGAAAACATCAAATTGTGTTGGAGATTAGAATAAAGGATATAGTTTATAGTGATAATGAGAGCACACTACTTTGCCCGTGTAGGTCCAACCACTTTGGTCCGGAAACTTTTAATAGATTTGCCTTAAATGTTTGTAGAGACATTTTGACCCACAGAAGATGAATCCTAATGACTTTTCCTCAGTTTCCACCAGCTGATTGACATTTCTGGGTTTGGGGGAAACGTATCAATAATCAGTATCAGGTTGATGCAGTTGGTATGACAGTTGCCTCATGGAAGCAGGTTCCTGCTTCAAAATCCATTTCTGGCCTTTCTGTGTGGATCAAGTTCTCCCCATGTTTGGATGGGGCCCATCCAGCTTTCTCCCGCGGTACAAAAACTGATGAACTGGTGAATTGTCCAGGGTGTACACTGCCTCTCGCCTAATGTCAGCTGGGATAGGCTCCTGCGTCCCATGACCCTGAACAGGATAAGTCGTTACAAAAAAATGGATGGATCGATGTCTAGATAATCCTTAGACGGACATCTGTCAAACTTTGTTCACACATTCATATCCCACTTCGCATGGATTGCAATAACCTTTACTTTTTCTCTACTGCCAGTTTTTTTTTCTTCCAAAAAACACGTCAGTCTATGATTTTGTCTCGCACTGTATGAATTGTAGAATTGCGATTGCAAATTAAGAACACACAAATGCGCTCTTTCTCTAAGCCGAAACAAATTTACCATTCTCCTTTTTCAAATATGTACCGTACCTATATGTGTGCAGTGTGAAAGAAACTGCAGGCCTTGGCCATTTATCACATGGAGATGTTCTGCTTATAGGCTGGACATATTTCCTAATATGGTACCCAATGTATGCCTAAAAAAAGATTAACCAACCAAAGTCGTCATTTCTTGTTCAGCACCCTGGTATATATCTCCCCTCTTGTACTGCTTACTTTGAGCGAGACAGCTACTTGTCCTGTTCCTGTGAGCAGGTGTATGTGTGTTTCTCCTATATTGTTATTACAATATAGTTTCTTTTAATCCTATCAGTATCTGGTGTCTTCAATTATGATCAGAGGGCTTCAGTTCTAAATCTTCCACAACAGTAGAGAAATCTGATATGAGATATGAAACAAAACCAGTTGTCAGTGTGCAAAGTGAATTTCAGCTACTCTATTTCTTATATTTGTAAATCGGAGTCTGAAAGGGTCAGTGCCTCACCTGCCACCAACCTTACTGTATGTCACTGTAAGTCAGGTACATTTATTTGTATAGCACATTTAAAACACAACACACAGTAGACCAAAGTGCTTGCACAGTAAATAACAAACAAAGCCCCAAACGATTTAAACGTTTGTTTTGAAAGACATAAAAAACAGATGGATGTCCTGGCCAGCTGAGAGGACGTCACAAGATGGATGCTGGATAAGTGTCTCCAGTCTGACCTGAACAACTACATGCCTGCCTCCCTGGACCACCCAGAGGAACATAATCCAAAGAGTACCTAAAACAGATGCAGGTAAAAAAAAATAAAGGGAGGGTCGGGATATTATATGAAAAGTCTACAGTTGTCATAAAAAACAGGGATGGTAAACAAAAAAAACTGGAGGAATACAAAAATTGGGTCTAGACCATAGAAGCTAGTGACAAAAGATGTGTTTTTCATAAAGACTTGAACTCTGGTAGCAATGTTGATGACCTGATCGGGAGGGCGAGGTCATTCCAAAGTTTACAGTCGGCAACTGAGAAGACCCAGTCAGCCTGAAGTGACCTCAGGTGGAGATTTGGGGGTATTAAGGATGAGGTAAGCCCGACTTTTGAGTTACGCCGAGTCTATTTATCCACTAGAAAAAATACAAACCAAACTTTGGTATTAAGCCTGCCCTGAACTGGTAGCCGGCGTGAGGCCAACAGTAGACTTACGATTGTTGTTCAGGAGCCCAGCAGCTGCATTTTGGACCGCAAGCAGCCTGGAGTTGAAACTTCCATTGATAATCCTTAAAAATTGCCCTAATTGTTTTTCTTACACATGCAGGAAACTTCATCTCAAAAAGTGAGAAAACATAACAAAGTTGGCATATTAAAGGTTCAGAGGCCATAAAGACCTGTGGAGAGCAATAATGAAAAACCCACGTGATAACTAGGCGTTCAGGCAAAAATTGTTCTAGAACTGTTGCTGACCTTTAAAATGCAGAACATCCATTAAGCTTAGTTGCATGTGTGTGTTAGCTGAACTTGCTGCCTGTAGGTTAAAGAGAAAAAGACAGTAATATTCTAGAGTTTGACACTGACCTTTGTTCCTTGCTCACCGAATGGCCCAGTGTCACCAACATCCCCCTGGTAGCCACCTGGTCCCTTTTAGAGACGCAAACAAAATTATTAAGTTATGACAGACCCTACTATATATAAATAATGATTGTTATTAGTTGACCTATCAGTGATCTGACCCAAGAGAAACTCTTACCTTGTCACCTAGATCACCTTTGCAACCAGCAGCTCCAATCCGGCCCATTTTACCCTTAAGATATTGAGGACACATCGATACACTGAATATATAAGTCAAGGCTTACTGAGCATATTACATTTCGTGAACTCTCACCATGTGACCATCAGTTCCATTCATGCCAGATACTCCTCCCACACCCTGTGTGTGTGGAAAGACAGAAAAATCAAGGAATGCAACCATTGTTCGAGGTTAGAGAACATCCAGATATAACATGTATGCAGGCATGTTAAAACCATTCCTTACCTTCGCTCCAGATGTACCAATGTCACCCTATTGAGGAAAAACCAGAACCATTAATCAGAGCAGCGTTTGATTTGAGCACTAAACATCAAACGGTAAGGATAAAACTCTAACCTTGTCACCTTTCGAGCCAATCGCCCCCTAAATCAGAGCAAAGAAAGAAAAGGTTGAGAATTAAAAGAATTATAAACTTTGTTGCACAAAAAAATCAATCTGTGAGTCTCAAACCTTTGGACCTGGTCGTCCAATCGGACCTTCAATACCAGCATCTCCCTGTTAAATAACAAACAATTTTGATCGTTAAGATGAGGATTTGATGAATGATGAAGGTTTTACAGAGCTTCAAGTGTCATTTTCTACCTACCTGTCGACCACCTTCACCTTTTGACCCTATTTGACCCCTGTCTCCTTTCATACCCTACAAATAAGCAAAAATATTGACATTTCAACAAAACAAACTCTATATGAATCATTTATATACTGTATATATCGTTGTGCTGCATTTGCTTTCCCGTACTCACTTTCGGACCACGAAGCCCTCTTTGCCCTGGTGTTCCAGGTGTTTCCAAGCATTTGTGTTCATAACACTAAAAGGTAAAGGATGAAAATGTACGTGATGCATGAAAACATAGAAAACAAGGAATATCTGGTGCAATTTCTCATCCTTCCCCATTTCAGTGTCAGAAATGCATCCTAAACCCCTATTTGAATTACTTTCTTGTTAATATTAAATGTGTAATTGTAAAGTTGGTCTTACCTGTAAATAAGCTTGATATTTCTGCGGAGGAAAAAAAAAATCAACATTAATGAAAAGTTCCTCATAGTTAAACACGCAATTTAAATCTGATTAAGTATAAAAGTTTCAGGTTACCATGGCTTTTATGATTCGGTCGATGGTTCGAGTGTTTATTTTCGGTCGCCCGTCAACAATATCCACAGCTATGTAGTCATCACGGAAGAGTTCCGCAGGAGAGCTGGCGATTTCCTTCATCCCTACATCATCAATGTTCCTTGACGCCGCCACTGAGAAAATATGGATGCCTTGCTCCCGCGCTTTCTCTGCCATTGCCTTTATCCCTCCACATGGACTTCCTGTCACATGACCATCCGTGATGACC
Source organism: Lophius piscatorius (assembly GCA_009660295.1). NCBI lineage: Eukaryota > Metazoa > Chordata > Actinopteri > Lophiiformes > Lophiidae > Lophius > Lophius piscatorius. The sequence continues at coordinate 40,496 of VRLP01000719.1, forward strand.
ACAGAGAAGAGTACAGCCTTCTTCCTTGAGTAGTGGTGGGTCAGATGGTGGGTCATGTTCTTCAGGGCGCAGTCAGTGAAGGTGCCTTTGCCTTTGTATATAATCCCTCCGAGGTTCCGGATGAAGTTCTCCTTGGTGGTGAACTGGCTGAACAGCAACTGAGACTGGGAGAAGTTCAGGCCTCCTATGGACCAGCTGATCTGAACCTGGTCTTTGTATTTTTCATCACCCAGCCTCTGGACAAAGATCTTGGTGAACTCTTTCACGTTTTCAACCAGGATCCCAGGCGGGGACTCTTGCAGGGCGATGGTCTCTGAGGTGTCGATGGTGAAGAACAGCTTGATGGGACACTCAATGATCCCAGCTGAAGGAGAGACCGTCAACAAGCAGGTAAACATCAGGTGTAATATATGCAGCTGTATAAAGTAATACACAACAATTGCAATGCACTTCAGTACAGACGTTTATACGTGAGGAATTAATTAATTTTCCTTTCCACTAAATTCCAGTGGGAAATATTGTGTGTTTTAATCCAATTTATTTTTTGCATAAAAAACATTTCATATAAAACATTGAAATTATAATATGAATAATCGCAAAAATAACGATAAAAATAATAAATCATTCTTTATTAAAAAATACAATGTGAATATAAACTGAAATGAAGCTTATCTTAATTATTTTTAATCTTATTTAATTCACTTGTTAAAAAGTGAGATTATACTTGAGAATAATTTCAGGTTCAAAAAAACAGCATTCAAATAGTATAATGCTGCTATAATTATAATAACCATAACAACAATAACAATTACATTAGTAATAATTTATATAAATACATTCATTTATTTATATTTATTTTTATAGAACATTTTGTTGCGTTGAATACTTTAGATCTCCCTGATTGTACATCGCGCAACCACAACATCCCTTTAAATACTTTTACCAGTATTTCACAAGTAATAAAGCATTTTTAGACATTTTTAGATTTCTTCTTTCACTGAAGTAAGGGATTTGAACACTTCCTCAATCGCTAAAGAACTAAAAAAGAAAGGACTCACCCTTACATCCTTCAGGTGATGGGGGGGGCAGAAGTGGAGACTGGGTCGGACCAGTACCGTTACCTGGCCTAAGTACTTCTCTGGGTCCATGGACAGCCAATTGTTGAGGGACTGCAGCTTGGAGCACGCAGAGAAAGATGAACCCTGAAATCATTGGCATTTTTTCCTGGATGAGAGAAGACAGAGAGAGCAGAGAGAGAAGTCGAGTTGATGAAGGCTTAGGTTTTAACTCCAACAGTCGTTTTTAAATGCCGGAAACAGCTGTCACACCAGTGAGTCTTCACAGCAGGCGTCTCTCCAGAGCTCAGGAATGTTTACAGTTGTTTTAAACAATGTCAGTGAATAACCACCATGTGTGCAAAAAGAGGACAATATTTAAATGATTGCTGAAATGGAAAATGCAGTTTTCGCATTTCCCATCCTTTCAGTGGAATCCAAACAGGCGGGCGGATCAACAAACGGCTTCATGCCCAGTAATAGAACAAAAACAACACATCAGATTCTGACGTAACATGTGGAGAGGAGTGACTTTTATTGGCCAGCGATGTGCTGTGAGGGGAGGATGAATCTCACAGCAGGCAGAAAAACTCCATAACACATCATTAATAAACTTACTTTTTTTTTAGGTTTGAACCCGATCAAGAGAGGAGATGAAGAAGGTTCTGTTGAGGGGGATCACTTGTACTGATATGAGTACATTTAATGAAGTCCTGTACTCTAGTGCTATTTTGATGTTTATGTTCTTTGCTTGAACATTTCTTCTCTTTCCAGTTGTGCAATACTTTCTTTTCCAACGCTGTCAAAATACGATGTAATACATTTTTTCTGTAATAGCTGTAAATCATGTGCAGTCCTAGTACTGTTAGTATGCTGGGGCTTGTTCTTTGGTCTTTGTAATCAGAATCCCATCTTGCTGCTGTGATTCTGTTCCCCAGTGTGGGACTAAGGAAGGATTATTTTATCTCATCTTTTCTTGGTTCCTTTTTGCACTTAATTCCACTATTCAACAGAAAGGCTGAAAAAGCGGAATTTGAATTGTTTAATGAATTAAAAAAAAGTACATTTACTCAATGTAATAAATATATATAAGTAAGCTTTCTAAACTTGGGCCACTTGCAGGTGCAACTTAAAATCAAAGCCATTTAGAAAATATTATTCATTTGACGCAATTTTACAGTTTTCTGTGAAATGCACAATAAAACCAGTACATTAAGTTTGTCCTACATTAGTTCATGTAGAAAAGAATAAACACCAGATGAGTAAAGCAAAAATAATGTGCATTTTCTTAAATGTATGTATCGGACTATAGATTAAGTTGATGAAAAAAGTTTTTTTGTTTTTTTTTATAAACATGTATATATTAATAGCTTACACGTAAAACATGAAGTTTTCCCTGAAGGGCGTTGCTATTAATTAGTTGCAGTATGAAGTGAGTTCATTTTGCTCCTCTAACCCAGCTGCACCAGTAAAACGTTGCTCACACGTGAATGCAATTAGTGAGATCCGAAATTCTAAACATTCCTCTCCACAAGGTAAGATCATCTCGATACTTTAAGTCATTTTCTCTTTACTGCTTATTTACTTTTACTCTTTAACATTTGGAATGTAAAATGTCCAGATCAAAGCTCAGCCTGAAGTTATTTCCAACCAAAAACAGATTGGAATCCAGATAAAAAGGAGATGAAGGGCTTGTTATGGTGAGATGTAAGTCAGTCACACTAAAGCTGAGTAAAAATAAGAAAATAAAATCACTCACCGCAGTTAAATGACGTGGGGGAATAAAAATCCAAACTGGGACCCAAACTTTCAGCCAATCTCCAGAGACTGTAGACCAACCTCAGAGACAATCATGTCAGTGTCCCACACACCAGCGGACTCAGACACGGTCAGCGCCTGGACGAGGAGCCGCCCGCTTCTCTACTGACGCACGAGCGCGGACGCACACGCACGCGCGAGGAAGTTTCATTACCTTGGAACCAATGGTGGTTTGCATGTTTGTCTGTCTGTTTGCAGGGATACTTGAAAACAAGTTATGAACAGATTGATTGTCTGGGAGACAAGACAGGCTGCAGCTCTAGGCGAAACACAATTACGTCACCTCTTTATTTGCAATTTACCATAAGGGCAACAAAACACAAACTCCAATATAACGCAAATAGTTTATAGGCCTCCTGCAATGCTAGTGTTTAAAGTGTCAATAATGACTGAATTATGACGGACGCAATATGCGGGCATGTTGTGGATCCATACACCAAATTACACAACAATTAGGTGCTTCTGAATTGTTTACAGCAGAGTAATGACGGCTGGTATATATACTATATATATATATATATATATATATAAAGTATATATTATCTTTGATTTATATGTGATATAAGATAAGTTCCTCAAGGTATACCAGTTCAAATATCTTCTATATTCGCGCCAAACTCAGGCACGCACACAATATCTGCTCAACTGCATAGCCACCAACATGAAGAGCAAAAAAAAAAGCTTTACTTATTTAACTGCGTTTGTTTGGTCCTACATGAAGTAATCTAGGACAGACTTAATGTACGGATTCGATTATAGAATTCACACACACAAAAAAAACAACCCTGTAAAGGTGTGTCGAAGCAATCATTTATTTTTGGTCAAAAAGCAATTACTGCTAAAGGGGGCTAAGTTTAAAAACCTACTAAAGAAAAATAATAAAAAAGAAGATAAATTTACTGAGTTAGAATCCCATAAAAAAAACAGATCAGATTATTAATCTTCAGACATGACTTGAAAGTTGCTGCTTATGTCATCCCATTCCTCTTCATCCAACGATACAATCAGATCTGGTTCCCAGATTCACTTAAAGGCTTTGATTGTTTTTATTAACTGCATATTTCAATAGCTTTTTTAAAAAAAATGTCTTCACATTTTACCAATATCATAAAAGGCAAGGACCAAATGCTCCCACCACACATACTTTTCAGTGAAGACAAGCAGTCAGAAAAATATCCCTAAATCTCAAAGCAGCTGTCCAGTATATCGGAATGTGTACACACTCAAAAAATAATCTTGGATTTACTTAATTCTGTTATGTCTACAATTTCAACAAAACTGAGATTTGTTGCATATAATTTAATCACATCACTAAGATAGCAATTAAAAATATATGTACAACCAACATGACTGTATTTGGTTTAATGAACATGTCTGTCTCCAACTATACTGACCAACATGGAATCATCCCAATCCTCTTTCATTGGTTGTGCTTAACAGTATTTAATAATGGCAACATAATAGTAATATTTCATTGTACTGACTTCCCCCTCTTATGTAAATATAACTCAACTGTGGAATCTCCATTACTCAACTGTATTTATTAAGATCAACTAAACTATATTACCTAGTTCCAGTTAGTGTGTGTGGGAATCCAGCTGCTGCATGTTTGCAGGTGGTGCGAGCAAACTCTGCCTCCACCTGGAAACATTTAACAACAACGATCTTGTTGGCGTTCGTTCGTTCATTCGTTCTCTTTCTCTCTCTCTCTCTCTCTCTCTCTCTCTCTCTCTCTCTCTCTCTCTCTCTGGCTTGATGTGTGTCCTGGTCAACCAGGCATTGCCCCTGGCTGATGGTGCCCCCCTTGACCATGATGCCCTAAGAAAGCTGAGAGTAGGAAGGATTGAGCCTGGTTATGTGAACTATAAACAAATGTAGTAACACCTATATGAGGGATAATGATTCTTCCAAACTCCTTATTCATCATTTTCATGGCAGCTAAGCCGAGGTAATTTCATTTTTATGACTCTCATGCCCAATTCCACTCACCAACAGCACGTCGTTTCAAATCAAGCAACGTCGTGGTTTTAACAAGTATTAATTTTGAAGTTGCCGCTGCAAAAAACGTTTAAAAAGCTAACACAGACATATTAATTAAAAGTTCATTCCTTCAATCCAAGAACTCACAAAGCTCCCTTTTTTTGAGTGCATGAGGTTTGTGAAAAAGTAATCAACAGTTTCTGAGGCACAACTTGGGAATGGAAATCGACAAACAGAATGAAGTAAGTCCTAGACGCGTACCCACGGAAACAAAAATAAATCAACAACAAAGACCCCAAATGTCAAACGGCAACACTTGAGTGGGTATTTGTAAAAAGTCTCATTAACATGCAGTGATTAGTTTTTGAGTTATGCTCCGGAACAAAAAGTGGTGTCAAGATGGAGGGAGGGGATGGACAGAACCCGTCCCCACATGTCCCTCCTCAATTTGTTGGTGTCAGTAGATAATAATAACAATAATAGACCAAGCCAATATTTTAAAAAACACATAAAAATACAGAGAGGTGGACAGCAACGTTATCCAGATCCAGTTGATCATATGGATGGAACACAGTCGACACCAAGAGAAGTTTTTCAGGGTCATTTGTGATGTCATTTGTCACACAATGTCGTCACGGCGACACCTCCATTTTGAGCAACAGTACAACATTTAATTATCTTGTTCTAGGATTATGTTGTTCTTGTTGTTGTTGTTGTTCCTCTTACTCGGGGTTAAGCAGCAGTTGACATCCCTATACTTGTATCAGCGCCTCCTTCTGGCTTTAGTAGCTTCGTCTTCTTCTTACTTTCTTCCATCTTTTCTACATTGGTTTGGGGGAGAGGGGGTGGGAGGGCTCCCTGACATCATCCGTTTTAATGGGGTGGGAGGGCTCCCTGACATCATCCGTTTTAATGGATGAGGTTTTAGTGACAGTGGCGTTGATGGAGGTAGGCGCTGTGTTAGACCCAGCAGCTGGAGTAAAGATAGATGGTCTCCAAAAAACTATGTTTAATTTTGGAAATAAAATAAATATGACACGCAGCGCTAATCTGTTTATCTACGTGATTTGATAGAAAGAATGTGAGAATCTCCCAGCCTCAGTCTCTCCAAAGAGCAGCTTTACAAACATAAATCCAGCGCACCACATCCTTACATGGAGAAATCTGCTCACACTCACCGTCTGTTTACGTTCCAGGACTATACACCATGAGAGCTGTCCCGCTGGAATGTAAGTGCTGCCTGAAACTATTCCAAAAATCACAAATGCTTCGGTAATTGAATCAATTGATCTAATTTTGATGATTGATCGAAGTCTTTTTCAAACGGGACAGACAAATGATCTCATTCCAGCTCCTACAAATTGACAATTAGTTTTCTCATTTTTTCATCACTGCTAAATTAAACGTTAAGAAATTTGGACTGTTTGTGAAATAAAACAAGCTCTTTCAATAAATTAACTTCAACAATTTGAGACCTTTTTAAAACATTCACCAGGAATTATTCTAATCAGAAACGAATAGATCCTAAATATACCCCCTCATTTTTTAAATTAATTAATTAATTTTATGAAGAACCCTACATTATTGCCCAAAAGTTAAAGAAAATGTAGTAAAAAGAAATAAGAAGAATAATATACATCCAACTCAAACTGTAATCTGGCATTTATTCACACAAAATCCGTCTTCCCATGGAAGTTTGTTTATCAAGTCAATGTTATTTATATGGTAGGACATCAAATCACAAAAGTCAAGTCAAGTCAAAATGGTAAATGGACTGTACTTGTACAGCGCTTATAGCTACTTATACAGTCTGCTCGACCACTCGAAGCAGCTGAGTCAGCGTTAACCCACGCAAACATTCCTACAGTGGTGACAGTGGAACCGTATACACTGGAATCCTTGCACCGGGTCACTCCATCCTTCTCTCTGCTTTGCCTCCCTCTTAGATGTTGCATTCTGATTAAAAACTACACAGAACAATTAAATATGTGAGTAGGTAATAAATACTTAATTATTGAGTAACAATAATATCCACTCAGTGTCTCACACTTAACTTGAAGCCAAACGGAAAGAGTATAATCACAAAACAATGGACTAACCATCGTTACAGGTTTTTGGGGCGTCTGGAAATAAGCCAGTTAGCATGATCGATTCACAAATATAAAACATCATTACCTTAAATTGCCAGTGTTGTTTATATCTGTACCCCTGCCATCAAGTAAATACATTACACTCCCTGGCTCATGAAACATTTTCCATAGCCGTTCTTATCTTCTCTGTAAAAATTCAGAATCTAACATTTACATTCATATTTATCTTTAGATGCTGTGGTTGCTTTGACTGAAAAACCTCTCATGGTCTGAACCACATTTATTGTATTTAATAATAATAATAATAATACATTTAATTTATAATGCACTTTACATTTGGATTTAGGGCTGTTGTCCTTATGTATTCTACGTGGGAAACGTCACCATATATCTTTTGTTACTTCACTTATAACCAATACTATTAACCCTTTAACAGCATCCCCTTCACTTTGAATGGGGACACGTATTGGATTATATCTCCAAAATGGAATATCAGATTGATTTGGATCCCAGCTTACGTCTGCTGAATACACCCCCTCTGAGACTTTCTGTTTCTCTAGATACACAAAACGTTTGCGTCTTTTCCCGATTTACACCCACTTCTGGTGGTCCGGTTGAGAACAAAGCCATTCTAATCCATGAGCAGACCAATGAAGCCCTCCTGTATGACAGATTTCAGATACATATCACTAACCTTGAGACATAATTTAATAGATTATGAAAGAAGGAAAGTTAAGCTTTGGGTCATGATGTCAGAGTCAAAAGACTTAATTAACCCAAATTTATAATTGTTCCCCCAATTTTGTTGTTGTTGTTGTTTTTGTTGTTGACTATTACTAAATCTGCTTAGTTGCCTTTGATACTGCCAGATGTGCTCAGATCTCTTCCATGAAAGGACAAATCTATTTCATGTGACCCTTTTGCAAATAAATCCAAAAAAGAGACGTGTCCTCAGTGCAGCATCTATGATGAGGTCACTCACTGTTCCCGATCATAGAAAATTTATGCATTATTAAATTATTAACAGATAGGCTATGCTTCGTTGGCAAGATCACATGAAGCATTTCAACAGATGCTGTCGTGTTTATCGTCACTGATGAGCAGACCGAGAAGCCCAACTCCAAGGTCAACCAGTTCTCTGAAGCTCCCGCAAACGTTCAGATAGAAGGAAAAACTCTTCGTGCACTGAGGCCAAAGTCTATTTATCATACGATCCTTTCATACATGATCGGTATGAATATCCTGCTGCCAGTATCTGGATCGTCAACTGAGTTATCATCGGTTCTCACCAGCTGCTCTTTTATTCAGAGTAAAGCTGAGATTTATCAGAATTCAGACTTTAAATACAATGTAGAAATGAATAATTCCATGAGGCCACACTCCTGGAACAGAATATAAAACTCGGTTCAACGATCTTATAGTTGCATTTTTCTTAAATAAATGTATTATTGTATAATTTTGATTGATTTTGATGACTGATTCTTTCCAGATAATCTCACTTTCACCATGCAGTACTTGAAATAACCCCTAGGGGTACTTGTACCTTCACTCGGGAAACGATGTAATAGCGCAATGACACACTTCAATAGTGAGACCACCTCATCCTTCTGTGGTCTTTTCAAATATGAACCTTTGTACCTCTACCTAATTTCATTCTACTGTTTTGCACATCCTGCAACTTTGCAGCTCCACCAACTTCCTCAGCATCGTTAGTCTCAGCGGAGTCATCAGCCGCCACCATCATCGTTGTCTGGACTGTGGGGTTTTTATACTGCTTCTGCTCAGGGCAAGATGGTCATCAATCACAACAAAAGACAATCCGTCTTATGGGGAAATACCAAATCTTCATCGCCATTAATGGATGATGTGGCAAAACCTTTACTGTCATAAACAAAAGAAAGCAAAGTCGGGGAAAAAAACTGGAGCTTTGTGAAATATGGGAGCAATTAAACGGCAAACTTAATCCAGATTTTGGCTACTCATTAAAATTGTGCAGATACTTTGAGTGAAACTCAATTCACAATGAATCCATGATCAGCAGGGGGAGGAATGGAACTGTTACATCTTTGGTATTGGTCATACATGTGTCCTAGTTTGAGGGATGCATTTTAATCAGGCCACACACTCCCTCCTCTAACGCCCTGTGACAACCATCAAGGAATGCATGTGGAAGCCAGTGACTTCAGGACGTCCCTCATCAGGGACTCAATTAGAGAAACGCACTGATTCTGCTATTGACCCCCTTTCAGAGTGTTACTAGTGTTTGCACAGCAGCCAAGTGTGTGTGTCTGTGTGTGTGTGTATGTGCCTAAGGTGCGGGTGCTTTTCTGAAACATGCTGAGTGAGCGATTAAGAGAGAGGAATGCTATCTGAGATTGTTTCTCCTGGGCAGCGTTGAAAGCCTGCAGCACACCAGTCTCTCACACGCGAGTACAGTGATTTCACTGTTAACTCTTTGTTTTCAGCTTTCAGATGAACTCTGGATTCGTCTTCTGGCAGAGCATATTTAAGTAGAGATGAAAACAAATGATTTTTCCGATACATTTCATTGCAAGGGTAGAGGACTGTAACATTCTCCCCACATATCTGAGAGGGTGTGGCCCATTGCTGAGATCACTATCTCACTGAAAAGTCATGTGTGTGTGGGTGTGTGTGCTCCAGACTTCCTGTTTTGGGGTTTCATATCGTTCGAGCTGGAACATCTAAAATGTTTATTTTCCTTTGATGATTGAACCACAGAATTGTTCCCCAGCCCTGAAGAGTTAGAGCAGGGTGTGCACAAAAAGGCAGCCAAATCTGAAGAAGGCTGCCTCTCCTGCATGTCCTCCCAGCAGTGTCTCGGACCATCTGTGATTTTTACCTCCTATTATACATTCATACATTCATTTCATCTCAGCATTCATTTCATCTCAGCTCTTCAAAATGCTCCTTTTTCATTTTCAAAGAGTGGAGAAGTCGCGGCAGAATGAATGCCGGGCTTTCTGTCATTGTGATTCAGACTCCAGACGACCCGCTTCAATAACACATTAGCTGAATGCAATTTATCCAGGTTCAAAGGTTCAGTGTTCTATGACTTCTGGAAAAAGACTTTTTTTTAGGCCAATTTGTTGCAGATGAAAGCAAATGCAGTTTTGTTAGATTGTACCGAAGAAATCTGAGCATTCAGGAATCACCAGCTTTGTTGCATTATTTGCTTTGGCATCAACATTTGACAGATTTTTTTGATGAACAAGTTTTTTTCATGATTTCTTGGCGCTAAAAAGCACAAAACTGTCTACATTACACTACATTTACATTACTGTGGTTCTTTTTATATTGAAAGAACTAAACAGTTCTTAAAACAAGGGAGTTTCATTGCATTAATCGACAGTAACCGCTTCACATTTATGTGCAACATAATTTTGATCCGTCAACGGGTGTTGTTTGCATAACACGACTTTTTAATGTTAAAGGAACCACTGACTGATAAATCAAATGAAAAAGAAGGGACTTTTTTACTGTTTTCTAATGATTTATTCCTTTTTGGGTCAATTTGGACAAGTAGCACCAGATATGTCACAGTTTATTAATAGATTTAAATTGTATAAATCCACAAGCAATGTATTCTACAAAGTATGTATGTATTAGTGTTCGATCAAACTCCAAAAATATAACGAGTGAATTTAAACGGTTTTTTTTAATCAAAAAAATCACTAGTATATTTTGAGATAAATGGTCTTTGGATAAAAAAAAATAATAGTGGTCGCATGAATATAAATGAAAAGTAAAATGTGAAAAAAAAAAGAAGAAAGAAGCAATATTTGAAAGTAAGGACTATTTTGAGTGTTTTTGGTTCTGTAAATACGCAGGAGTTTTAAGAGAGTTAAAACAATGTCATAGTAAAGGTTTCTGGGATCAAATGATTCTGTTGCGCACATGCAATATACTCGTGTGCTGTATATTAAATATAACTCTCATAACTGTAGGATATAGCATTGATTAATGCAGGTTTGGTGACCTTTTAATAACAATTCATTTTCTTATCTTTTTCCCATTTTTTCAACCTTTTTTTGTTGTTGAGTGGTTGACATATTTAAGCTAAGTAAATGTGATGATTTACTTCTAAGTGTGTGATCATTTTAAACTAAAAACTTTGTATGGGAGAGTAGTGCTGTGGTTTTCCCAGTCATTAAATCAAACCTTGAAATTATTAACCCTCTATTGTCCCCACCAAGATGGAAGTCTTTGTATATTTTATTTATTTGAGGACTTTATTTAGTAATGTATTAATCTCAGACACTCTAAATGAACCATAAAATGACAAATTATTTGGTTATAGTATAAAAAAAAAATCTGACTTGTAAAATTTTTTTATGAAATTTTGTATTTTTTGGAAAATAGTACATTTATAATTAAATAAGCTCTACCTTTTGTAAAGCATGTTTTCTTTTTATTTAGATATTTTGGGTTGTGTCTAATCCTGTATATATGTTTATTAAATCCTAACATACTTTAGTATACCAGAGAAATCCCACTTATCAAATAGAACTTCTTAATAGCCATATTTAATGCTTCCCCCTCGGTGAGACATTGACCTGTGGTGTCCCCCATGGCTCCGTCCTTGACCCCTTAGCATATACATGCTGCCAGGGACTCACATTATAACCAGGATTATTCAAGTGACACATATTTTTCAATAATAAATAGAGACTCAAAAATTGCCCAAGCAAACAGTTGAGAAGGACATTAAAGGATTATTGCAAAGGAATGCAATCTTACAGTTTCTGCCATATAGTTTAAAATGATGGTTTTCAGAACAGAGATGACTTTAAAGTAAAAACGATGCCTCAAACATAAGTGTAATCTCATACATCGCAGCAAGAGCATTGAAAGGAACTGATTTTTTTTTTAACGTGAAGCATGAAATAAACATGATCTGAACATTTACCCCTTATTGCATTTAAATATTTATCAGCTTAAGATGGGCTCCTTATCAATCCTGATAGATGAAATTGAGCTAAGTGAGTCCCGGTGCTTGATTGTTTGGGGAGTTCTTTATATCAAAGTGAGGAGAGTATGCTGGGGAATTCAAAGAGACAAGGTGTGATAGAACTGAGACAAGCAGATTCATGAACTCTCTGTAACCTCCCAGTTCCTGGCACGTTGTTTCTATAGATCAGCTCTTCCACCCATTGATATCAACACTCCGTTGCTTAAATTATTCATCACTGCACTACTCGATTCTCTGCATATACTTTGGAATTCTCTCATATACTTTGGAATTATGAAATGCAGATTTGGCACATCCACCTGCTGAAGTGGCCATTAATTAGACAGAATAATAGGCTGGAAGAAGAAACGCACTTATGTTTTTGACAGCTGAATTTACTACATGCAGACTTCATCCTTTGAAACAGCAATGGCACTCTTAGTTGTTATTCCGGCTAAAACAGCGTGATAGTGACGAGATTACAGTCTGCTGCCACATTGCCAGAAATGACAGGAATAAAAATAAACTGCCCGATACTGAGCGCCAGTGTCACTTAAATGAATGCAGATCATTCAAACTACTATACGATACTTTCACGCTAATGGAGTTTTTTAATGTAATGCATTAAAGGCAGAACTCCTGAAATGTGTCACACTGTTATCAGCTCGGCTTTTTTTCGCTTTTAATGGACAACATTAGCATCGAAATATTTTTAAGGAGACAGCATCCAAATGAGAGAATTTGAAATAATGCAGTGCCTTTTCATGCCGGTTTGTCGGCATGTGAAAATAAATGGGTATCATCATCTTTGCTGCATCTATGAGCATGTTTTTAACTGTCTTCCTCCCTTCTTACAACATGCCTCAGAGAGCAAATGTCCCCCAGGATAAAATTGATCTTTTGTAGACATAGAACAAGAGCTATGAAGACATTTCAAAGAGCATATCTGAGTCCCGGAGCCAAATGATGAGCTGTGCATTCAGCATGAAGATGAATGTGTCCCTAATGGACACTAAGGGACCTCACCGTTTTGGAGTAGAAACGCGTTTTCATGAGTACTAGCAAAAGCCATTAAGCAAACAAAACGCTGAGCATTGATTTTCCCCCATTGGTTCAGATGTGTTGTTGGAAATATGGCAGAAAGGCTTGACTTCTAGGTGGCTCAAGAATGTGAACCCCAGAAGCAAACACATTCTGAAAACTCTGCACCCAATCGGTCAAATGGCAGAATTGTCTCAGAGAAGACACAAATCCGAAAAAAAAATCCCTTCTTATTCAAAACGGCATTGAAAATGAGGTTTCACAAATGATTTATTTTTTCGTGTCCTGGCTTCGGATGGGCCTTTATTTAACATGGAGTTTGTTCTCAAAAAGTATTCAGACCCCTTGCCTTTTCACGTTGTGTTATATTGCAGCCTTCCGCTTAAATGGTTCAATAATCTTTTTTTCCCCCTCTCATCAGTCTACTCTCCATACCCCATAATTGAAAATCAAATTGAATTGACGCTTGAAAGACTGCCTCTGGTAAAGTCACCTGATTGGACATGATTTGGAGGCACACAGCTGACAATGCATATCTGAGCAAGAACCAAACCATGATGCTACAAAAACTGCCTGCTCAGAGAAAGGATTGTGTCCGGGCACAAATCTGGTGAAGGCTACAAAAGAAATCATATTATTCCTGTATTAATTAAAATTAAAATTGTTATAAACTTTCTTCAATATATGAAGTTTATAACAACCAGGACCCTTCCTAAAGTTGGAGACAGAGATTAAGACAGAGTGGTCAGGTGGAAGCCTCTCCTCCCTGAAAGACAAAGGAAAGAGTGCTAGAGTTTGCAGAAAAGCACCAATGAACTCTTCAAATGTGAGAAAAACGATTCTTCAATTTGATGAGATCAAGATTGAACTGGGTGACCTCAATTCAGTGACCGGGAGACAGTTTAAGGTTGAGGAAAAGCTGAATGGAGAAAAGACAAGAGATATCCTTATTATTCGATTAAACCCTGGTCCAGATCGCTCAGGATCTCAGAGTGGCTTTAAGGTTCCCTTTCAGGACAGCAGGATGATGACTCTAAGCACAGAGCCAAGAAAACTCAGGTGAGGCTTGGGGAACGACTCTGTGAAGGTCCTAGAGTGGCCCAGCTCGAGCCCTGTCCTGAAACTGATGAAACATCTCCGGAGAGACCTGGAGCTGTCATTCCATCGACGGCCTCCATTCAACTTGACAGACCCTGAGAGGATCTGTGAAGAAGAATGGCGGAAAGTCCATAAATCCAGGTGTTCAAAGCTTGTCAGGTTCTCCTCAAAAGACTGGAGACTGTGATCCCTGCCAAAGGTACTTCAAGTCCTCAAGTCCTGAGTGAAGCATCTGAATAGTTATACTTATTACTCAATGTAAGTAAGTTCAGTTTCTCTTTTCTCTTTTCAATATTTGCAAAAATTAAAAAAATTAGTCTCTGATTTGTTATTTTTGGGTATGGAGTCGAGATCGATGGGGGAAAATGTTTTAAATTTAAATCCAAGTCAAATGATTTGTGAAGTCTGAAAATGGTTCATAATCCGCTGTATGTGTGTTTGTATGGGCTTGTTGGATTCATTTTCCCTTCAATGATCTTAATCAGGGTACCGGCTAATTACTGGAGTTATGCAGATGAAGCACAATGGAAGCTCAATACTCCTTACGTTTTAAATGTGTGAAGCTCAGATAATTAATTTCACTGTCTGTGGCAATAAACCTTGTCTTACAGCCACAATTCCTGCTATCTCGACTTTTATAGTTGACATGCTGCTGGTGTCCCTTTATTTATGGCTTCAAAAAGATAATGAAGTCAAAGCTGCGGTACTTTTTCACGCAGAAATATGTTTAATTCTTTTTAGGCTTTGGTTTTCTCAGTATGATTTTTGGGTGAAAAGTAAGGGAATGAACAAAAAAGCAACCGGAACCATCAAACAGTAAGTTGGTGTTTTTGAAGTTTTGCTTGACAGAGTTTGTAGTTTGAGACCATAATATATGTATCTGAACGATAAGGAGAAGTTACAGTGTATTCTTTCAGACATGCAGAGATATGAGCCGCTGCAGTTAATGAATAAAATGCTAAATACACAGTATCCCATAATTGCCTGTAATTATCGTTCGTTTGCTTTGGATCAGATCCAGATGTTGATTTAAAAATCTAGAGGTTTCTAGTCGTAAAAAATTAATTCAGAGGATTGTCTTTCAAGCGTTATTTTGGTTGTTATGTAAAACAGAAATGGATATCTGAGCCTAAAAATCCTCTCATGAATGATGAGTTTTCAGCAGCAACTAACGGCATCTCAATTAGTTGTCATCTGAGATTGGGGCTTGTCAGCGTTTTTAATAAATAGTATGGTGACCTTTGACCTCTCCACCGCAAACAAAGTTTCAAAAGCTCAGAAATGGGCATAACTTCTCATCTTTTCATCCCAAAATAAGTATTTTCTGACCAGTTCTGCAAATCAAACAACTTCGACTTTTATTCAATCCATGTTAGGTCATCAGAGATGAATTTTGAAAGAAACAACAACATGGTATTAATCCAGTGCAGTAAAGATAAGACCTTTTATCTGCCATTGTCAGCTGGTTCGTAAATCTTTCACCCTCATGTGAGATAAGGTCTCCGACTCTTCAGACCGTAGTGACTCTCATGACCAGCTCTCGGGCACCATTGCTGGGTTGACTCCGAGCCTCCGGCTGTCTCAGGTGGCTGAGAAGATGTAGGATGTTATAGGGACAGTGTTGGTCGGGCACTGAGCTGCCGTTGTTTGGGTCCACGTGTGATGCCAGTCCTCCAGCTGCCATCACCACTGTCGTAGAGGTGGAGCCGGCGGCTGTGGAGGCTACCACCATCAGAGAGGAAGTGGAGGCGGAAACTTCTACTCCAGTCTGATAGCCTGGGCTGGGTTGAGAGAGAGTCCTGTCCATGGCGGCGTTCTTAAGGTCATTGCCGTCCATAGACTTATCATAGTTCAGGACCTTCCACTGCTGGTTCACGGCCTGCCAACGGTGGAAAATACGAAACACAGACGGCCCCTC
Organism: Lophius piscatorius; assembly: GCA_009660295.1. Classification (NCBI taxonomy): domain Eukaryota; kingdom Metazoa; phylum Chordata; class Actinopteri; order Lophiiformes; family Lophiidae; genus Lophius; species Lophius piscatorius. Next base: position 56,465 of record VRLP01000719.1, read on the forward strand.
GTGGACAATCAGTGCTGTGGAGATCAGAGCATCAGTTAGACAATGTCACTGGCTGGAGGCGATGTAATACTGGTGGATTCATGGTGTTCAAGCGTGCAGAAATTTTGAGCTGAGGGAGTAGCAGAACAAAACCACTCATCTTTAGAGCCTGCTACTATAACCCTGAGATGAAATCTTTATCACTTAAAAGGATTGCAGAAGTGGCACAAAGTATGACTCTGCAATATTCACTGCTTTTGGATTAAACTGAGCAAAAATGATGTTCTCTGGGGCAGAGGTATCGATTGGTGTTCATTAAACTCTAGAAGATTAATCTGTGCAGAGATGCAAAACATTCTGTATTTGTTTTAGTTTTTGGTATCTTCTGTTTTACTTGCTTTAATAAGTATTCTCTTTTTTTCCAATTATATTGTCTACTTCATGAGAAACTTTCCTTGAGGGAGCAGAGGGCAGCCCCCCTATGAGGCACCCGGGCTTCGGGTGTTTTTAGATTCTGCATGTTTTTCAGATTTTGCGTCTAACCCTTTGTTTTTGGATTGTTTGCCTGGATTAAGGATCACCTGTGTACCACACGGGCAGCACAGCGATTTAGTGGTTAGAGCTGTTCCCTAGCAAAAAATTATCTATGGCCTTTTTGTGTGGAGGTTGCATGTTCTCCCTGTGTTTGTGCAGCTTCCCTCTGGGTAAAAACATGCCAAAGAGATGAATTGCTGCCTCAAAAGAGCCTCGAGGTGTGAATGTGAGTGGGAATGGTTGTAAAACTCTATGTGTTGGCCCTGTGTTGGACTGAATACTTGAACATGGTTTACCCTGCCTCTCACCCAATGTTGGTTGTGATAGACATCAGGCCCAACCTGCATCCACCCTGAACAGGATAAGTGGTTTCAGATAATGGACGGCTGCCTGATCTAAGAATGAACATTTCTCTTCCTCTCAGTGGAGCCTGTATGATGCTCATTCTGCCTAAGAAAAATGCAGGAGTGGAGGACCCTGATGGGCTCCATAGACCCTGATGAAGCCAAGGCGACATCTCCAAACACTCTGAGGGCTCGCTTTGCCTCCGACATCCTCCACAACTCAGTCCACGGCTCCTCCAATGAGCAGCACACAGAGGAGGTAATCTGTTTCATCTTTTGTATTCAGGGACTCTAAATTGCCTGTAGCTATAAGTGTGAGTGTATATGTATGACTGTCTGTGTGTGGCCCCGCCAGCTGGCCTAGGCTCCACATACTGAATTAATGTAAGAATAAGATGTTTGCTGAACTTGAACAACAAATAGCAGTGACTCCATATGGAATCCTCGCCAGCCAAACAGGAAACAATAAATGTCCTCTTCCCCTCTTCCTGCTCTCTGCTACAATGGTACTTTATAGTTTTTTTTTTATATGAGATGACATCACGCAGTCATGCCAAACACTCAAGCGCCTCGGGCTCCAGAGAGAGAGAAAGAGTGAGCGAGGCTTAAAGTTTCAATTTAGAAATCCCCAGAAATATAGAAGATGCTTGAAAATACTTCAGTGTATGTTTTTTCCATTCTTCTATCATGTCACTGTAAACACGGATCTTCATTCTGATTTTTGAAGCTGCAGCTTCTAATGCAAAAAACCCATTTTTAACTCAAACTACCAAAAGCACCTCAATATTAACTAAATAAGCTTTAAATATTTCATGGTGTTTTACTATTGTTGTTTATAGATTTATAAAAAAGCACGTATGCGGTGAACTTTAAACCCAATGTAACATGACAAGGGTGCACATTTTCAATAGTGAGATGGACTTTCCAGTATAAATGTGTGTCTAATATTTAACTATTCAAGGGTTCGCTATAATTTGTGCAATTCTGGTCAGAGTAGATATTGAGTCAACCGAATCTCTGTCGTAATGCTACCTTGACCTGTTGAATTAATTTGTACCTGGAGTAGATTGGACAGTCTTGATGTGCAGACATTATTTCCAATAGGAACATAAAAATGATTTTAAATGAACAAATCTATGCAGTCTAATCTCTCACCGATGCAGACGACATCCATAAATCCATACATTCCATAGCAGATCTGAAAGAGCAGGTCCTGTCGCTGCCAGCGGGCTGATGGGCTGAAGGAGGACCACACCAGCCAGGAGATGCTGGCCATCAGGAACAGGGTGCCCAGGATGGCTGCTGCTATCTGCACTTTTTCTATCACCGTCAGGGAGATGGCCTGCCACTGCGGGGAGAAACCCACCACACTCCAGCTCAGCTGTTTTTGTTTTATTCTGCGTTAAATCAACAAGCAATCAGGGCTTGGGAAAATGCATTCAGTGACAAGGAGGAGAACAAATGCATGAAGAGGAGAAACAACAAAGGAAAAAGCATGAATTGAAACATTCCTACAATAAATGAATCTGACTGAATCCTAAACTACAACACCATAAAAAGCATTATACTTTAGGGAATCAGGCTATGGGCAGATATGATGCAGGCATACGGTATTATTTGCACCTGCAGTAAATGTCTAGCACGTTTGGAAATAGATTTATTCACAAAAGTTCTTACAATAGAAACCCTAGAACACATTAAAGCTAACCGTCTGCTGACAAAGGACCCCGCGTTATCACCAAAAGGCTCAAACTTAGACTTCCTGTCCAACCTTTCACTTCTAGGGATCAGAGGGGGAGCCTGGCTTAATCCCAAATCTCTCATTCTTTGTAGAATTCCTGCGTTAATGATCAGACCAAAACCAGAGGAGAATGGCATGGGACTCCCTTTCCCTAATAGCAAATCTCAACATATCATAAAAAAGACATTATATTTATTTCCTCATTAGCTGTAATATTTTTCCCGATAGGAGAATATCATTTTCCTACTGTGCACAATGCTAGACTTTAATACAAACATTGATTTATATACCGGCCAAAGGTGGTAGTATGTGTCTATAACTCTCCATGGTGGAATCTGTAGCCAAAATCCCTCTCTGGGGTCCAAATCCAGTTTGGGTACACTTGCTATCCATCCGTGCCAAATGTTTGTAGAATAAACTGAACTTTGTGGTATTTCTATCAAATGTGATGCGTTAAAGAGTTTCTCAGCAAATTATTTGTTGTATTCTCATATAAATTTTTTTTAAAAACATGTTTTTTGTGTTTAAGCAAAGATTACTCAGAATATTACTGACTGAGAATAAAATATTAGGGTCCAAACTGTCCATAGACAACAAGCTAATGCAAATACACCTAATAATTGTGTAGCTATTTCAAGTTTATTTTGAATCAGAACCGGCTACACTGTGTGTTCAGCCGTCAGTTCCACGAGGCTATAATATCCTAATCATAATCCACCATTTGTCAAAAACTACACACACAGTGATACAGTACACAATTAAACTCTACACCCACACCTGCAGCTCACCTGAAGTGGGTTCTTGGTGCTGATGGCAATGACCTGATATTTATAATAGCAGAGCTCACATGCCCAGGACCCTCTCTCACTGATCCATTTGATGAGGCAGGGCTGGTGGGTGCAGCGCACTGACCCACAGCACCGACATGGACTCAAGAGCTCTCCCTGTGGAAGAGAGTGCCGTCCGTCAGGTAGTTGTTCTTGATTACTTCATCTCAATATATTAACATATACAATCCATTTGGGTTGAATCCAAAGCAATTGGACTTTTGTATTTGCTTGTAGACGTTTCACCTCGCATTAAAGAGGCATTTTCTGAAGTAGAAAAACTGAAGAAGCCTATTGGACTAAGAAATATCTCTTTATAGCAATGACTGGTGGGGTTGACAATCATTTGTACGTCTCCTCTTCTCAATCAGCTACAGATTCATGCATGCGACATACTGCAGGTTACACTACGCATACATTTGTATTTGTACACGAGTATTCCTCTGTGGAAAGAAAATATGGTTATTTCAGACCAAATTAAAACACAAAGGTTCTCTCTTTTAGTATTCTCATCTCTTCTGTCCGCTCTCGCTTTTATCTCTGCCGGCACATTTGAACAAGGAAGTTCCTTACAAACGAGTTAAAAGGCAGAAAGACAAAATGCGAAGCAACCTTAAAAAGACACATTCCGATAAGATTTATAGAATCACATTTAAAAAAGAAAGGAAAGTAGAAGAAGAAAAAAAAAGTATAAAACCAATAAGACCGGAAAGTGGGGTGCAAGATAAAAAGCAGTCCCGAGTTTATCTTCATATTTACCTATTATAGATTATTTGATAGTGCGTAAAGCAATCCAATGGAAGAATTACAAAGCGAATGCTAATCTGCAACACTCGTCCCTAGGAGGGCTTTTATATAAAACAGAGAATGAAGAAGAGATATTGCGAGTGCAAGGGAGGATGGGGCTTACATTTGAAAAACTTTACATAAGAACTAGACATGAGGAAACATTTGTTACTATGCACAGATTGTCTAGCTATCTTGAAAATAGTTTGCATCATTTCTCCAGTGATCTGTTACGAGACTTCACAGAAAAGCTTTCTGGGAAATAAACATTTTTACGGAATAGAACTTTTCAGTTACCGCTGAAGCTGCTCTGTTGGATCTACCGCTGCTCTGTAATCTCCAGATATATTCACAGAATGACAGAGGAGCAGGTCCATCCAAGCACCTGCTCCGCATAATGAAAAACAATGAAGGTCGCAGAGCTTAAATAAAACTCTGAGAAACAAGTACGTTTTAATCCCTGATTTAAAGGAGCTAAAGGTTGAAGCTGATCTCCTGTTGGGAGTTTGTTCCAGATATGTAGAGTATAACACCATGTTTAGTTTTGATGCTGGGGTCAGTATGCAGGTGTGTACCTCAGGATTTCAGAATAACAACAGAGTAGATTGTAGCTAGTTTATTCCAAATCGTTCCCTGCCTTACAAACCAACAGGAACATTTTAAAATAATTGGTGGGAGCTCTGAAACTGAACTGGGCATATTTTAAACCAGCCGCAGCTCTTAGATCGACCCGTGGGCCCACAAACTGGACCGACCTCACTGAAAAGCAAGACACTTCTAATGTTGATTTATTTATGAAGAGATGTCAAGGTTCATCAGGAGAGCTGGGACTAAAATGTTAAAGCGATTCTGCGCTCCAAAAAAGAAAAAACGAAGATTAATGTTTAAGATTTATGTACTTTAATTACATGTAAGATTTCCGTGCATTTGGATTACATAATTTTAACAAACAAACAAGTCAAAATGAAATTTATGTAATACTTCTAATAAATCTTCCTCCTTTATTGAATTGTTTTCATAAACTACAGATTTATTCTTGTTCTATTCAATTTAAATCTATTTTAAAAGCATAATTATTTAAATTAAAAACAAAAATATACTAGTTACTTGTACTTGCAATGATGGAATTTTTTTGAATTATTTATATTTGTGGTAAATAGTACTCTATTACATCATCTAACATTAATGAAAGACTTGTTACTCTTCATGAGCCGGTATGAATGAATAACCTGTCTCTATGGTTCATCAGACTAGACTTCCTGTTTATGTAAATAGAAAACATCGAATGTTAAGCGTGGATAGAGTTAGACATGTAGGATCACAGCAGACCAGTTTCTTCATATGGAGATATTCGGATTACTTTTCTTTTGTCTCACAGAAAGACAAGAGAACATTTTAGTAAAATGTGAAACATGCTCTGACTTCAAGCTTCAAACTAGAGTCTTCAATCTACAAATGCTGTATTTTTTTACCCTCCATCTCTTACTAACATTATGACCCTTGCATAAAATTCCGTAACAACATGTTTGTAAAAGTGGCCGACAGTGAATATGCATGAAAGGAAAATCAGCTGAAGACAGTCGTCAAGACGTTAAACTACATCTCCACCACTGCACACATTTGGATAGTTCATGATGTCGTCAAGGAAGAAAGTATAGCCGTTTGGTCGCCTTCTTAATGAGTTAACTAGTGACTGGAAAGAAAAAAACTCTGTAACCGAGTTGTGGTCGCCAGTAGTAGATGTGTGAATCTCTGTTAATATTTAGCAAAGAATTACAGAGGGACCACCTGCTGTGATGCACAATAACTGAGATTTTATTTTTAACTTGGACAATAAATGTGTTTCAGCTCATTGAAACCAAAGTTAGACATTTAGGAACACTGTCGACCAAAGTGAAAATACGATATTCACCTGACATCTTCAGATGGTTGGTTCTATTCTTAACCAACCATTCTGTTGAACTGGCTATTATTCTTGAATTGTATTCAGCCCATGGAACAAATGAGCTACATATAATCTCCATTCATGCTCATTAGAATACATTACAGTGTCATATTTGATACAGATGATGTCCCAAAATATGTAGGCCTGCCATTCCCCTCAAAATTAACAGAACTTTATTGTATAGCTGTGTTTCAATCTTAAATGTACTGAACAAAAAGTGAAATATTTGCCAACCCCTCCTCTTGCAGGAAACCTTTCCACCTCTTAAAAAAGAAGCATCATTTTTTTTACAGATGATTCTACGTTATATATTAAGATTTTTTTAAATTCTCCACCCATCCCTCCCATGCTTTTCGTAAGAAATTAAAAAATGCAGAAAGTTTTCAATTCATTTTTCTGAGCTATCATTGTGCAGACATCTCCGACAGACGCAGCAGCATCCTGATTGAGGAGCAGGGAGAGGAATTTTGGAAATTAGGGTACAAAAGGCACATCTACAGATGGCCAGGGTGGGAGTGTTTGGCGGGGGCTCCAGAACACTTCTGCCCTGTCCAGTGGGACTCAAACCGCAGACTGTGACGGACTTTTATTGCAGCCAGGAGCTGAAACCTCGATCATTTCAGTACTGCTGAGGAGAGGCCGATAACAAACGCGCCATTGCCCACACATACTGAATGTGTTATAGCCCTTTTCTTGATCAGATGACAATGGTGGCAGAAAAACACAATAGAGCCATGTACTAAAACGATGATAGGTCCCAGAGCTGTGCCGGTCTTATCCCATTCATCAGTACGGCGGTATAAACAACACCTGAGTGCACTCCATTTTCTCCTCATAAAACTGAATTAAAATTGATTCCACTCCCAATACACACATTATGTAATGTGATGTGTGTTATTATATGTATATATATGTATAAATGTGTGTGTAAATAACAACATTCAACTAATTACTAGCCTCCCACAGAAAGTGGATGAAAGCTCTCTGCGATACCGCATCCATCTGAAAACCCCCAGCATATACGTGCAGCCGTACTCAACGGCTTAGAGGGGCAGTGCTATTGCTGAAAAATTTAATTTGATGGCTATGTAATTTGAAATGTATTTATCTGTGATGACTGGTCATAAAGGATGTGCGGGGTCTTCTGGTCGTGGCTCGTTTTATGGCAATCGTTAGGAATCCACTGACAGTTAATGGTCCTTCGGAAGTAATTGAATTAAAGAGCAACCAGGGTGAATCATTTAAGTTTATGAACTCACAGCTGCTGCCTATAAACTTCACATGCTCACGTAACTTATTTATGTCCCATTTGCAACAAATAGCAAAGGAGCCATGCTATGATGGAATAGTGAAAGCATAATGTCCCCGCGCTGTGGGGCCATATAGATAAAATGATGCCAAGTCGACCCCTGGAGGCTTCACATTGTGCCTCAGACTAACACACTGGGCAAGTACATTATCTGTGTTGTGATTTAGGAGGGGAAACCAGCATTTAGTTTTTTTTCCCAAACTGCAGAGACACATATTTTAAACGAGTTGCTGAAGTGGGGAAGGGGAGGTGGAAGCATCAACCCCAAAGGGCATCTCAAAATAATGGCGCATGACATGAGGGAAAAGGTTCCCCCACACACAGAAACTTTCTATAATTTTTCTTCTTTCAATACTTTAAGAGAATCTCCTTTAATAGGATTGTGCACAATGTGACTATTTCCTGCTTATAACTTGCTTATTCTTAGAAGGACAGGATCAGGTCTGAAAGTTCATGCTTGACTTAAAGTAAACACTCCATGTATACAAGCCAGTATCTCCTGTAAGGCTGCTGTCTGACCTTCAGCTAAACAGAAACTATACAGGATTGAAATATGTCTCAACTTAGCTGTATAGACAAAGAACATCATAAATAACCTGAGGTATTGAGGTGAAAGACACATTAATCCATGACATTCCGTCTGATATTGGCTCAGCTGTTATTATTCTGTATGTCTGGGTATGTCATTCAACTGCAACAGAAGCAGTCTGCACAGCAAAATCCAAATAGTTATCTCACACTGTATAAATGTCAGCTTATATAATACTCACTACTTCTGAGTCCAAGTTACTATTTGGATAATGTTAATATTTTAAGACTAATGGTGTTAATTTCTAATATTCACAGTGTTTTCTGTCATTTAACGTCTGCCTGTATTTAAACTCGGGGATGTCTGAAAAATAAAATACATGTTTTTTCAATATTAATCTTAAAGATAACAACAAAAAAGACTCTTCGTCTCTATCATACCTCACCCACCTTCCTAACCAGCAACTTATTCCACGACTACAGGGTCTATCTTATACCGCAGGATTATGTAACTCGTGGAGGGACGGTCTCTCCACTCAGAGAACATTGGCTACAGTAAGTGACAGTAAATAAGTACAGTAAGTGACGAGGGTAGCTGGCTGAGCAGGTCTGTTGCTTTCATGACATCTCAGCAGAGTTGAATCTACACTAATGAGATCAAGTCTGTCGGTTGAGTCCAACAACTCAGAGTGTATTATAAATTCATTTCATGGGTGAAAATATCACAATGTTCATAACTATGTTTTAGTTTATAATAAGGTGAAAATTTATATATTTATTTATGTTAGTTTGGAAAAAGTCCTTTATATCTCCAAAGTAACGGCTCCTCTTGAGGCCGCCGTGTTTCGCTGACATGTATTTACCTGAAAAAACAAACCAAACACTTGCTCTCGAGAAGGATTTTTGTGTTTTTAAGTTGTTACTGGAAACCTATTTTGTGTTTTGACTAATGAGGGATCCGACTTCTTATTAAGAACAAGAGCAAACATTGTAGTGCCAAACCTTGCATTAAAGGCAAACATGAAAATCTGACTCGTGAAACCGTTTAGAGGTAAACTGTGGGGTCCCTTAGAAAAAAATTTGAGGACGAGAAGGAGGCTTGCAGCTTTTGCCACCAGCTTTACAGTGCTGCATCCTGGCCCAGACCTCGCCGCTGCCTGAGGTTGTGGACCGTGTGCTTGGTTCACCATTGATTGGGACGCAATCACTCCAAAACCATTGAGCCTGGTGAACTGAACAAACCGCACAAGTTTACATACTGACAGTTTCAAGAGTTGGATATTCATGCTTACCTTTTTTCAGGCCAATGTTTCATGTGTCTATCTAGCGGAACCTCATCAATTCACAGGCTACTCCATGACATCTTTCTGACACTTTAAGACCACCATGGATTCTTGGATAGGGCTGGATGAGTTGATGTGTAAAATAGGTTTCAATTTGGAACTGTGCCGCTAGATGTCTCTAAATTTTACACACTGCACCTTTAATTTCAACACTCCAGTGTTTATTATGCAACTTTTAAGTCCATTGTGATAAAAAATATCCTTTTCCATACATATGTATTGACAGAGTAATATTGCTGTAATCATTAATGCCCACACTGGGCTTGAGGGGATCTTGTGTGTTGTCTTACCCCAAAAAATAAAAACCCCTAGTTCTTCTTCCTCTGTGGCGTTTCCTTGTGATGGGTATAATAACAACACAAACAAGTTTGACACTGATTTTGGCTTACATACTTCAGAATGGATAGCTTTATGTCCAATATAGTGAAGATGAATTATTAAATCAAACAGTAAGTGTTAATGGATATGTTGAGGGTTTTATTAACACATATTATAAAAGATGTGAGTCCATAAACACCTGAGCAATTTTGTTGTTGTAGAACAACTGAGGGCACCTGAAATGGCCTGAGAAACACAGTCAAGAGTTCAGTGTCAGATTAAATCAAAGTACAATCATTTTTCAGTAATCGGCTCTGAGAGACACTCAAGGCCCCTTTCTAGTGGGATGCTAGATAGAAGCAAAGGCTCGGGTTCCCTTCTTTAGCCCGTCTTATCTCAGCCTTGGGGATGGAGATGTTATGGAGGTGGATTGTCAGATCAGATACTGGCTGCTCTGGTCTGTATGACATCCTGGAGGCTACTGGAGAACGGAGGATAACTAATTTCTCCACTGCCTTCCGCACAGTGACACACTTTACACACCTTCCATCTCAAATGGAGCCTAATTCTCTCAGCAAACATTCACACCTCCAACAGATTCATATCTGGACTTCACCAAAAGCATAAATGACAGGAAATGGAAGGCTGGTGGGTGATAATGAAGACGTAGTAGAATGATTGCATTTTTTCAACCCAACCCTCCCCTGAAAGCACTTGCCCTATAGACAATTTCCACTGCTCAACAGTATCAGAAATATAAATAATTATGTGCAATAATCTTTTCATTTCTTATTTATTTATCTGCTATGCACTACTTTTTGCAAAAGCACTTATTACACCTCTAGTTAACAATAGTTCTTATTTTTATCCTATGCATATTTTTGCAATGTCTTTTTGCACTGCTTTCAAGTGTGTTAAACTACTAGATTACATAACGTGCATATGTGAGAATTATTTTTACATGAATTTATCGCATATCATAGACTGACAACAAAGGAATGTTGAATCTTGGCTGACAGAACGGCATGAAATCAAGCGCTATGGACTTGCTATGATGTCACAATGAAGCACTGATGAAACTAATTAGAGGAGGCAATGGGAAATACTGCAAACTTTGAACGTGATACTGTGTCTGCACTGAAGAGTGCGCTGACTGAATTATGGGGGAAAAACAAGGAAGGGACTTTTTTTCCTATTCTTGTTACTAAACGTCATGCCAGTAATAATTACTAAAGGCTGTGCTCATTGTTGGAATGAACCACAGGTTTGCTGCTGGAGTAATTAGTTGATGCAGCATTGGAAACTTTATGGGAGAGACATGGAGCGTGGCCATGAAATGATACAGTAAATCTGTTACGTCAGGAAAGGAATCAAGAAAAAGAAACCATGAATAAAGACTGATTAAAACGATTATGTTCTGCACCTCAGTTATCTTGCTTCTCATTTTACACCCTCCTCTTCCTCCACCACTAAATAGTGAAATGTAACTTATTATATCCCAGAACGGTTGTAAACCTCATTTCGAGGAAGAACTGGATTCATTGTGGGAAGGTCAGTTGAATATTTCTGTCTCTAGAGGGAGCTTTTTTAAGGGAAAACACTGTTTTTCAGACACAAATGTGGACTGTTCATGTGATTTAGTTCAGATTTGGGGCATAAGAATTGACTCGAGGAGCTCTATCTTGTTTATATCATATTTTACTCTATAAGTTCATATTTTACTCACTAGGGAGAGCTTTTTCATTTTGTATTATATTTTCTTTTCACACAAAAACAGGTCCAAATTAGTTCACATGAAATATGAATGAACAAGGAGATCTATCTTGTATATATATCATTTCATTATAATAGTATATAATAGTGGACCATAAGTCCAATTCTGTCTACATTTAGCTCTTATGAATCTACTCATGGAAGTCTGTCTTAGTTCCTTACTGAGTTCAGAAAAAACTACTTGCATCACTATAAGATCATCTTAGAACATATTGCTGACGTCATAGAATAAAATAGTGAGGTTGAGTCAATACGACTGTTTGAGATTATTAATTCACGCATTTAATTTGAGGAGTTAAATCAGGGGGATTGCTTGTATAACGCAGGGGATTGGGGGCTCTTTGGGGATATACCCTTGTTGTCAGGGACAAAAGTGTAGGCCTTGTTTATTAATATTGGTCTCAACGGTTTTGTCAAACAGTGTAACTAATGTATCGGCAAACTTCACACTTCTTCATTATACCTTTGCTGTCCTCTTTCAGATTTTCACTTCTTAACTGATTTAGTCTGGTACTATCATCAATAGGGCACCAAAGATGGAGGTTCTCGGTGTGACTTACTTGTAACCACTTCTCTTTTGCTCTCTTCAAAATTATTATAAATACTTTTCTGTGTCCAGGTGGTGCATGGGCAGAATATTGAGTGTTTTTTTTTTTATGCAGGTAATACAGTGAGAGGAATTCACAGTATTTCACTATAATAGGTTGTTTCTGCATATCTGTGGGTCTTTGTCCCCCTCACTTGTCAACCACAGGGACCAGTTCTTTCATTATCCTCTCACTGAAAGCTATAGCTGTCTTTTTAACAACACACAGTGATGAGTGCAGGATGCAGTGGGATGCCAGATCAGAGGGCTCTGCAGCAGAATGCATGCCCTAATAAAACACTGGAAGTGGGTTTTCTCACTGTAAAATAAGCTTGGCCCGCAAATCCTCAAGCAACAGAAGATATACAAGGGACGGATGCCTTCCCAGGAAGGGATGATTAGTGGATCTAAAAGTGCAACTTTCCCATGACCACGCCTCATGGTGATTTCATTCACGCTAACTTACACTCAAATACCTCAAAAATTCTGAATGTTCAGAGAGAAGGTATTTGATGATAATCACCTCCAACAAAAATAGGTTATGTTTTAGACCATGCCTGTTAATTTATATTATATAATTATTTCTGTTATGCAAAAATGGAATTTCAAGAAATTTTGAGAGAGAGAGAGAGAGAGAGAGAGAGAGAGAGAGAGAGAGAGAGAGAGAGAGAGAGAGAGAGAGAGAGAGAAAAAAGGGGACACAAAAGGGGACATTCAGTATTTTAAAATTTTCCCAGTCTTGATTGGAGTTTTATAAATCATTAAGTATAACTATTCTCCCAATTCGGTTTTACACCTACCTTAAAAAAGCAGGAATTGTCAGTCTGGAGTTAAGATCACAAGAAGTTTAGTCAGGATACTGTTTACCTAGAAAGCATTTATATTTTTAAATGGCACCACATAATTCCATTCCCTGCATATTTGATGAACTCTGTGGTCAATCATTTTCACTGTAAAGACCTTAGTATGGAACCATCCATCTTAGTAAGTATCCATATATTTCTGATAAAAAGACTTTTGTTAAAGCAGCAGGAGATTTAAGACAAATAAATAATTTATGTTATCAAAACATTTCTATTTCTCCATTATAAGCCTGTAGGAGCTATACAGTGTAGGTAGAGATATTCACTCTGACTGCCCTCCTCTTTTTTCATGAATGTAAAGGAAATGTGCAAAAAATAGATCTATTTTAATTTTTAATTTTTGAACTTACGTGTTCTGGTCCCTGGAAGCAGATCCTGCACAAAGGCGTCCTGAAACCGCTCTCCGTGTAGCTGGTCAGGGAGTACCTCTCCTCCAGTTTGCCCTTAGAGCAGTCATCAGAGGAGCTGCTGCAGCCGCGGAGGGTCGCCGACAGATCTGCACTATCCCCCCAGCCCGCTCTCTCTGCGCCCGGTGACCCTGGGGCTCCTGCTGGAGGAGGGGTTGCTCGGTCCCCTGTGCGCTGTTGGCTCCGCGGTAACGTGTTGTTGTTGTCGGAGACGGAGACGCCTGTCTCATGGCTCTCCGTAGTTTGGCCGTTCATGGGGGTCGGCGGAGGTGCCGGTGGCCCGAGAAGGAGCACCCTCAGGTCACCGAACAGGACGCAGCAAGTACTCCTCAGCATTTCCTGGAGGCGCAGCATCAGTCTGACTCCTGCCGCACACTCACATTACCGCGGAAAGGTGCTGGAAGGAAACAGCGTGGAGTGTGTGTGTCCCCATCACGAGCAAACACTCTCTGCTGTGGTGAGATGGGAGGATGCGGGGGTTTAGTTTGCTAGGGACAGTGTATTCCGATCCTCTATTGTCTTCCCAAGAGGTTGCAAAATAACAAGGCAAATAAATCCCATCCATGCAAACAAGTGTCTGAAGCCATTAGATTGGAGGGATGGAGCAGCTAGAAGAAGAGAGTCAGACGTTAGATTGATGGGAATATGCATTCTAGTAATGAGGCTATAGCCTGCTCGTCATCTCCTGACCTTAATAGTCAGATAAAGTATGTGGACAGGATTCTACCTCCATAATCCAACAATCAATGCACAGCAGACTGATGAAGACAGAAAGCAAGCCTCAGTCCTGAAATCCAAATACTCCACCTGCACAGAAATACTGATTTTAAATACATACTCTCAATGTCTTAAAACGATCTCCAAACAAATCAAGTCAGTTTGTGGCGTGCTGTGTTAGATCTTTCTTACCCGATTCCCATTCGACACAGTTTCAGGGGTTTTCATTGGGTCTCCAGGCAGACTACTGCAGGTCGAACAACTGTGTGTGAAGCGTACACTTCCTCGATTATCGAATATACATGTTCGAGGAAGAAGCAGATGACTCTGGAACCCTCCGTCAAGATCCAACACGGTTACCGGACCGTCCGGCTGCAGCTTGAAGCATCCGTCTCCCTGGATTCTCCTGCCATTGGCTGGTGAGATGGCGCTGCAGCTTCAGCACCATGGTTCCTGGGACAGCTCCCAGACGCCGCGCGTCACTGGCGCGAGGTGATGCAAGCAGCCAACTCATTACTACAAATACAAAACGAAAAGGAGAAGAATAATGAGGCAGCTCGTTCAAGGCAAGACGCCCATCATTATGGACACATGACATATTGAATGTATATTTTTTAATTATAAATATCTAAAACAAAGTATTTATCAGGCAACACGAGGCAAACACTAATCATTCCTAACAGTTCAGCCAAAAAGCGTAATTTCAGCACCACACTCACTCAGTAAGTCATTGGATAAACGTATTTCAGTACGAAAACCAATATTCCATCTGAGCAAACCAAGTAAATCATGTTTTTCAAATATCGCATGCAATGTCAAGTTAATAACTGAAATGTGTGTTTCTGTGGATATATTTTGTCGTGACCTGACTCAATGTTAATGTTTGTTTAATCTATTTTTATTCTGTTTGAACATCCCTTGACTTTTTGAATTTCTAAGTACATTGTACTGCCTTTTCACCTTTGGAATGCTTAATTTTCTGTTTGCACAACAAACTTACTTTTTAGCTAAATTTGATTTAAGCTTACTAATTTCCGTCTGGATTTGATCTAAACTAATATCTATCTAGTTGATTCAATTAGTATTGTTCATGTGGTTCATAGAACATAAAAGTATTAATTTCAATCAAATTATCAAAATGTCAACAACAGAAACAAAATAATTTTTTACATTTTTTATAACATTTTGCTTTAGAAGATACTGAACATTTGCAACAATGGAATACACTACTGCATTATTCACTCGAAGCCCTTTAGAAAAGGATTACACAAAAAAAGAGGCTCTTCTAATTAACACTGGCACAGTGTGATTTTATGGCAAAAAACTAAGCACTTAGATTCTGCTTAGTCAGTTACCACCCAGTAATTTCACAGTTAAATGAAACCGAATCAAATGATTGTATGGTCTCGGGCCACAGATGGCACACTATTTAGTTTTACTGTCAGAGCACTTCATTCTCTGCTATCAGGAGATAAAATGAATTCAAAAAATTTATGAACATAAGTTCAGGAGACACATACAATTATGTGAATTCCTACCTTCAAGCACTCAACAAAAACCCAAATTAACCATTATTTTGATTTTAGAGTGCTTCATTTACTTCCCAATAGCGCAATGGCTTCAATATCAAGACCGATTTCTAAACCGCCCAACAAAATTAAAAGCCTTTCCGTCATCTAACATTCAAAAAGCAACTTTAAAAAAAACCCTGACAGAAATAGCATTGAGAACACTTAACCAACAAATTGTGGCTAATTTAGAAAGCACTTCCCTATTCCATTTTACACCTAAGTCAATCTATATACGTTCCCTGCCAAAAAATAAGAAATAAATCAAATAGTCAGTACGGCTGCCCAGAAGTACATCACTTCTGGGCCGCCGAAGTGATGTCAAATACTCAAAGCTGTCCACATAAAAATATCCAATTCTGAAGGAAGGTTCAACTCCAATAGACAGGAAGTGATTGTTGCTGGTCGTTCCACTTGCAAATTAGCGCTAACTGCTGGACAGGAAGCCTGAAGCCTAACTGTTTTTTGGTTTGAATTGATGAATTGTCATGGGATGGCATCCCTTGACAATAAATTTTCTTTAGTTCTTGTTCATTGGATATGAATTGATCAACTAATGAACACAAACATAATGAATTAATGTATTAATAGCGTATTTCTAGTTTGTTAATCAAACATACTGACTTGTATTATAGACACTGACTTATTTGAGTATTAAAAAAGAATAAGAAATTATAAATCTTATCAAAACCCCACGGTGGAAGAACTGCAGAAACTCATGACTGAAAAAGACTGGCAGGGGAGCAAATATGGATTCATCAATAATCAATTTGCGCGAAAGCAAGAAAAATAATTAAAATTGTCCTATGAGACTTTTCCAAAACTCTGGCTGGGTAGATTATATATTTTTTTATCAGACAAAGAATCCAAAAGGATGATCAAGAATTAACAGGAAACTCATTGGTCTGGAATGATAAATAAAAAACAGTTTTCACATATAGTCTCTGTTTTTAGTTTATCAATCCTTTCAGCACAATGACGGTACAATATCTACTGAAAGACGTCTCCAAGACGTCTAACCTGGACTGCCCCTCTGATGTGCCCATTTCTAATCCCGTTCATCCTCGTCACTCCCAAAGAACATCTTAACATCTTCAACTCTGCCACCTCCAGCTCTGCCTCCTGTCTTTTGGACAGTGACACCATCTCTAAACCACACAGCAGAGCGGCTCTCACTACCATGTTGTAAACTTTTCACCTCACTCCTGCTGCTACTCTTTCTTCACAGAAAACTCCTGACACCCTTCTCCAGCCACTACACCCTGCCTGCATTCGCTTCTTCACCTTTTTTCCACACTTCCCGTTGCTCTGAAAAGATGACCCCAAGTACATAAACTCCCCAACAGTCAGCCGGCCTCCCTTTCACACAATTGTATTCTGTTTTGCTGTGACTGACCTTCATTCCTCTTCTCTCCAGCACATACCTCCCCCTCTCCAGATTTCCCTCCACCTGTTCCCTGCTCTCACTACAGAATACAATTTCATCCGAGAACATCATAGTCCATGGAGACTCCTGTCTGACCTCATCTTTCAGCCTGTCCATCACCACAGCAAACAAGAAGGTGCTAAGAGCCGATCATTGATGCGGTCCTACCTCCACCTTGAACCCATCCTTCACTTCTAATGCACACCTCACCTTTATCCTAATGATATCATACATATCCTGTACAACTCTAACATACCCCTTTGTCATTCCAAACCCCCTCATGCACTATTCCTCATACAATTCCACAATTCTTCATTCAGCACTCTGTCATACACTTTCAGGCAGCTGTAGCTCAGTGGGTAGAGCAGAAGGTCAGCGGTTCGATCCTCATCTCCTTTCCGTGGGCATCGTCTCACTCTCCAAGATATTGTTGAACAATCTGGTTAAAGACTCCACTCCCTTCTCTCCTAGACACTCCCATACCTCTAAATATCATCAGGACCAATCACCTTTCCATTCTTAATTCTCTTCAAAGCTGCTCCCACTTCAACCTTACTGATCCCTGGGACTTCTTTATTTACAATTCTCCCACCTACCTTCATTTTTTTCATTCATCAGTTCCCTAAAGTACTATTTCCATTTTGCCCTGGTTTGGAAATCAATTTTGTGTTCTGCTTATTGATTTGGCATAGGTTTTACGTCGAATGCCTTTCCCGACACAAACCCCCCCCCCATTTATCCAGTGCTGGGACCTGCACTAGACGTACACTGGCCTGCTACCCCTTTGTAATTGGGATAAATGATTTTAATGGTATTAAGCAATAATGTGGGTCTAACCAAATATACTTTATTGGGTCAATATAAGTTGGAAAAGGTACAACTTATTCAAATATGGTTGGTTCAAATAATTTTGCAGTAAGCAAGTAATAAATGGTGTTTTGTCTAATGAATCAATTTGGCCCAACAGAATTGCAAATTGCAGAAAAAATTCTGCACTAAGCAAATTGAGTGCAAAAAATGTGAACATGATTAGAATTTTGAGTTTCCATCAAGACTCCATCAAGTGCAGGAACGAAACAAGATAAAAGGACCTGATTGAATCCGTTCATGTAAAAGCTACGTTGTTGAACTTCAGTCCGAGACGATGTAAGCAGGTTCCTCTCGCAAACAAGGAATTCATTCATACAAAATGCATGTTACGTTCCAGTAAATGTAAGAAACAGAAACATGTATTTATTTATTTATTGTTTTGAGTGAAGATGTGTCTGATAAAGTACAACCTTTCTCACTAAAATAGAACAAAGACTATTGCATGATTGAATGAGCTCTGTTAAATTTCACGAACAACAAATTACATCGACTTTTCAGACATTTGATTGATCATGAGTGGAGTTTTCGAGGAGGTCAGTTGTGTATATTGATTGAACAAAGAAAATGAGTACACTCTTCTCTGAGCAAGTCTTCAAAAACTACAGTATGTTCAAAACAGTGCTGCAAGGATCCTGATGACAATTCGTAAACACGAACACATCACCCCTGTTCTTCATTCCCTTCTAAGGCTTCCCATCTCCACCAGGATTGATTATAAGATCTCTCTCCTCACTCACCAGTGCATCCATGGTAACGCACCCCCCTACCTAAAAGAACTACTCACCACTGACCTCAACACAATCCCTCCATTCTACCCACTCATACCGCCTCCTCCTTCCCCGGACTAATCTCAGCACCATTGGTGATCGGGCCTTCTGTTCTGCTGCCCCTCATCTGTGGAATGCCCTCCCTGACCATCTCAGGGCTCCACAGACGACTGACACATTTAAAAAAGGACTTAAAACTTTCCTTTTTAGCAGAACCTATAACTTGAATTAACATTGCTGCTTTTTGGTCATGTTTTTATATAGTTATTATTATATTTTGTATTCATGCTTTTATCTGCTTTACTTTGTAGCACTTTGAAGATTTGATCCAAATGTAAAGTGCATTATAAATGAAATTTATTATTATTATATTATTACACTTGAAACAGGAATGACTCAGCCAGCAGCAACCTGTTTTTTCATTCTTTTCTTTTTGTGAAACATTCAATTGTAGCTCTGGCACATGCTGGTTTTCTATTCTGGAAAGTAATTACCAGTGATTGCTGATAACAATGCATCTCATGTGTCAGATAGCTTTGCCTGTGATTAGATCTGCTGAAAATAAGCAAACCAAGACGGCCGAACATTTGGGCTTTGAAAAGCAGGAGAAAATCCATTTTTATAGGCAGTAATTATTAAATCAATCACAGGTATATAAAACTAGCACTATAAGGTTTGAAAACTCTATTAAAAGTAAAGACCTTGATTCACAATACTATGTCTTTCAAAATACAGTTGTTTGGAAAATGCACTCACAGTACCAAAATAAAACCAATCAGTGTGTAGTAGAATAGTCCTTTTATATAATCGACAAACAGAGAAGACTTGGAACAATAGTGAAACTTCCCACTGATGACTGACCTTCCATAAATCCCCAAGGGCACAGAAAAGACTCATTGAACAACTGCACACTTATCTCACCTCAATGAGCAAAAATGGCATCCATGGGAGAGGAGCGAGGTGACAGCCACTTCTAACTTAAAGGAACATTGATGCTCATTTGAATTTTGCCAAAGCACAACTTCATGGCCCTCAGAGCTAATGGGAGAAGGTTGTATGATATCAGTATATTGATATCAGTAGCAATAACCAGGATGGAGTTGGCAGATGCCTTGCTGCTTCAGGACTAGGGGAAATTTGCCATAATTGAGGGAAACATGAAATTCTGAAGGAGAATGTCAGGTCATCAGACTGTGAATTCAAGCTCAGGGAAAACTGTGTCATTCAGTAAAACATGAGAATAAGTCATCAAAAGAATTAGATTAAAAGTGTTTGATTGGCTTAGTAAGTCTTGATCCCTATCCCAACAGGTGTTTGTTTTAGGACCAGAAAAGACTAGTTCAAGCTCACCAACCCTCCAATGTAACTACACTTAAGCAGTTCTGCAAAGACCAGTGGGCCAAAATTCATCCACAGGGATGTCAGAGACTGAGTTTCTCTTATCGGCAGCATTTGGAAGCAGTGGTTGCCGCTAAGGGACACTAACTATTTTTTACTTATTAAATGAAACACATTGATTTATTGTATTTTTTTTTTTTGTTGCCTTTGTTTTATATTTATATTAGTTTATAAATGCCAGAAGGTTTTGTATGAAAAATGAACAAAACTGTGAGAAATCAGTAGTGGCAGTACTATATGTATATAACCCTGATCTATAATCCTAAAAGGAGGAAAAAATAATCAAACTAATTTAAAAAATCTCTTTTTGGCAATTCATTGGCTTTTGTAGCCGATAAAATGCAATTTCGAAAATGCTCTCAATATATGACACAAAAAAATGCTAGACCTCTGAAGGTTTACTGTGGTATTGGGAAGGCAGCCGCAGATCCTTTAAGTCCTGAAAGATGCAAGGTTCAGTCTCCAAGGAACGTCACTTGTTGTCCAGCACATCTGGGGAATTCGGAGGCCATGTCAAAACCTTGAACTAACTTTTTTGTTCCACAAACCATCACTGAGTGAATTATTCTGATGAAAGAGGACAAGGCTATTTGAAAATTCCATTTATATGAAGGAGTTGTTTTGGTCTACAATAATTCTCAGGTAGATGGTACATCTACCTGAGTAACATCCACATGAATTGCAGGACCCATGGTTTCCAAGAACACTCTCCAAACCATCACAAGGCCTCCCTGGACTGACCATCTCCCCATTGTGCATTCAAGCTTCCATCTTTTACTTAGGTAAGCAATTCACACCAGATAATAACTCGTCAGAGGGACTCCTTATGTTTTACATTATAAAGTTGTTTTGCATGTCTGCCACCAGTCTACTTCATCGCCTAGCAACCACTTCCTCTCTCCACGTGCCTCCTTGTTTTTATGCGTCACTTCCTGCGCGGTATAAGCGAACCTGTAGCCACTAGCGTTAAGTGGCCTTGGCGCCTCGTTCGTTCAAACGGCAAACGTTAACGTCTTTTGATCCTCCTGTAGGACGTTTGGTGTCACACAAAGATAAGTGCATGTGTCATTCACAAACGATTTATTTTGTCTTGATGTCTTACTATTAACGCCTCCCATGCTAACATCGTTAGCCTCCACTGCTAGCAGAAGACCTGCAGCGCATGTTTTCTATCTATATTTTAAAAGTTGTCATCATAGTGCAGATGAGGATGCATGGATCGCTTGTTTGTAGGCAACGTGAGCTTGATATGTTCTCCATCTCTGAGTGTTACTTGGAATCAGTAGCGAGTTTACATTAGTTTTGCTGCAAAGTTGATCATCATGTCAAGTCAGCTGACTACGGAGCAGCAGAGGATGATCGAGGAGAACAGACGGAAAGCTTTGGAGAGAAGAGCCCAGAGACTGGGACAAACCATCAGTAGCAATAATCAGACCTCAGCAGGCTCCAACAGTATTTCAATGCGGGAAAAAAACTCCAATCAGAGCCTTAACCGACATCCTGCTACCCTTCCTTGTCACAGAGAGACATCAAGTACAAGAAAACCGTTTGTTCCACCCTTCAATAAAGAGCCACAGAACTCCTGTGACCAAACCCAAGGCCCAAAGCATCAGCAGTCACCTGCCACTGGAAACAAAATCAACCAGAGTACTCTGAGTAATACTGCTCCCTCCAGACAGGTGAGCTCTATGCTGTCTTGTTTTCATAACTTGGCAGCTATTTACAAATCAGCATTTACAAAACAGTGCTTCTCCATATTGGCCCAGAAAATGTCGCTAAAGACATACCTAGGCATGTTGGTCAACTTGCTCCCCTGGGTTAAACCACATTTGACCCCCAGATCAAATTTGATGACCATGTTGATAAACTCATTAAATCCTGCTACTATCAGTAAAAAAACATTGCAAAAATCCAACGCTTACTTTGAACTTATGAACTTGAAGGTGTCATTCACACCTTTTAATTTCTCCCGTCTGGTCTTCTGTAATTCACCTTTAACCTGGTTGAGTCAAACTGGGATGACTTCAGTAAGCCCAAAATTCAGCAGCCAGACTTTTAACTGGAATTACTCTTTATGTCTTAGCTCCTTCAAACATGTCCAAACTGCTAGCCCCTTATACCACTGACCGGCTTCTGCTTACTGTACCACCAACCAAACTCAAAACCAAAGGTCACTGCTCATTTACTGTCCTAGCTCCGAAATTAAGGATCAACCTTACTACTTCCCGCAGATCAGCGGGAAAGTGTTTTATTGACTCTCTCAAAAAAAATAAAAAATCTAAAATCCCATCTTTATCAACTGCATTTTTTAGTTTATATTTATTTTATGTACTGTATTTCCGTGTGTGTGTGTGTGTGTTTAAGAAACACAGTTTTTGATATCTTGTGGTCAGCTTTGCTTGTTTTATAGTTAACGGTATACATAACTACAATGATGGTATTCCCTGAAATATAACGCTTTCTTTTCCTGCAGGTACAAGTCATCGACCCTCTCCCTCAGACAAAAAGTCCACGAGGGAGCAGCCCTGCCCTGTCTTTTGGGGCAAGCTTTGGGTCCACACCATCTCATCCCAAATTCAACATCACCTCCGGCAGCTCTTGTGGGGCTGCTGGCTCGTTCTATAAGCAGACTAATAAACCTGCCCATAGCCTCGTGCCACCGCTTCCCTCAGATTCCTCTACTTTGAATTCTGTCCCAGCTAAAAAGCCTGCAATTTCTATAAGAGGGAAATGTGTCCCTCACACAGAGGATCGCTTCAGAGTAGAAGTGGGCTACCATGCAGATCTAATTGCAGTTTTCAAATCCATCCCCTCCAAGAACTATGGTATGTGTCCAACAGTGCAACCATGTTGTTAACAGGTGATAATCAATACTTTTTTGCAGCCCCACACTTGTCTCCAGCTCTGGGTAAGACCACCACAAATGACATTTTTACTAGTCTGAAAGCGTTGGTATATTAAGTGTGTATAATAACAAATTAGAAACATTTAGAAAAAGCTTTATTGTCCCATGTAATCATTCTCTTTGACCCATCCCGACTCCTCAGGGATGGTTAATTTGATATTTTTTAACTATAAATGACATTAGCCGGGTGTTATTTCATAGTTCCCATATGCTGTTCTCTATTGCTCTGCTTATAAAGTAAGTTATTGAAATCCTATGTAATGTGTACACATCATACCAAAATAAACAAAATTCCCAATGATGAAGTAGGTCCTGCAAAACCATTTATGAATTAGGCATGTGTATACAACCTCAGTAGTTTTTGAGTACTGACTTTCAGTATTGTATACTGCGGTAGCAGCTATTGAAAATTTCAACTAATACCCAGCTTTATATCTACCTTGCTTCTATTCACATAATCAGGGTCTCAAGGTCAAACAGGTAGTGAGCTAGAGCTCAGTACAATGCGTACCTAAGCCAAGGCACAACAGTCCCCTTCAATCAAGCCTAATCCAAAATGAAACTAATTCCCCTGTAACCATTATTTACATGAGTGGCTTCACCCTTTCAAACTATACTCAATCAGATGGATCCAGATTTTTATTTGGATATGTGCCAGGTTTAATACACTCAAAGATTACAACACCCTCCATTTGCCAGGAGAAAGAGTGTCGAGAAAATCATGTATCAGCTCCATTATCTAAAGCCACACCAGAATTGTATTCTGTCTGAAGACCCATCCTACTACTACCACTACTAAGTGTCATGGAAATAATTTCAGTAGTGTTAATAATATTAATAATAATAGTAATAGTAATTTCACAATCATGCTGAGGAACCGACCAACGAAACAGTCATAGGTGAAAACATAACCTGCTGAACTCCCCCCAATACAAGTAATTTATTACACTATGCTCTGAAACGTTACCTGAGTATCAAGGGAGACAAATCTTCATATTCTTCGTGAAACAGTTCTCTAGATAGGAATATCAAATTCTGCACTGTAGTTATTCTGTATACATATATCTGGTGCTATACGTGCATCGGAATGGGATTATAAAGTGTTGTGTTCTGTCGCAGACCCTGCCACAAAGACATGGGACTTCAGTCTGGGGGAATATCAGCAGCTAAGTATGAACATTGTGGAAATCTTTGTAAAGACATTGTCATTTTTTCTGTTTTAGCAGTAACCTAAATCAGTCCCTCCAGGAATTCAGAGTCGCCTGAGACCTATGCATTATACGCAATTTTGTTTATCTCACCACAACTTCTTTTGCAACTTTGATTAAGCACTTTAATGTCCCTGCACTGTAAGTTTGAGCAAAAACAGTCCCCCAGGTTGAGCCCTCAACTGCCTGGAGGGAGGGCATGAGAAAATGGTCATCTTCTTGGGGCCGCTACGGATGCGTCTCCCCTAACTTCCCTTTGTGTCGCAGTGGAAGAAGCAGCTGGAATCCCCTCTGTGTGTTTGAGGCCTCTGGAGGGAATGGACGCGGTGGACGTTGCAGCAGCCACCAGCCGAGCTCGTGATGGTGCAGCTCTGGGGGCGCTGCTGAAGCTGTGCAACGGTTGGCAAAAACCAGCAGCCGCTCTGCAGGGCCAGTGCATCCTGGTATCTCCGACAAAGTTTGAAGTCGACGTTGGTTATCATGTCGAGGTCATTGCAGCGTTCAAGCAGATGCCAACAAAGAACTATGGTATGAGTCAATTCATGCCGTCCAAATCCTTCTTTTATCTTGCGGATGGTCTTGAATCATTAACATTTTATGACTTCTGATGTTAAATGTTTGGTTTTGTTGCAGACATGGCCACAAGAAAGTGGAACTTTTCACTTGTGGAATACAAGAGGCTCAGTGAGTAACATTTGCTTTGTTTAGCCACCAGTTTTAAATATTGTGTACGCCTGTGTGCCATCTTGTCTAACCGTGCCGTGTCCCACACCCAGTGGAAATGATCACTGGGATAGCAGCAGTGGAGGTGGAGCCTCTTCCCAGGGCAATAATCCACGCGTTCTCTGCCAGGTTTGATGGGATGGAAGCCAGGTCTCTAGATGTCCCTGCGGCAGACCTCTCCAGCATCGACCCCTCCCTCACCTCCAGCCTCATGCCCTTCCAGAGGGAGGGAGTCAAGTAGGTGCTTTCGAACAGCAACTTTTGCTTTCTCTCTTTACATGGTGTAGCCAACTACTCAAACCAGGAGACATCTGCTGGTGTAATTTTCCCAGTCTTCTGCAAATGATGAAATGCTTCTTATGATATATTAGCATGCCCGTGCAATTTCTCTGTGATTCAATTTAGAGGGTTGGATTGGTGTCACTTCCACTCAGTCATGCGGTAGGATTTCATTTCAGTAGATTATTGAAGTCTTGAGTTCGACTATAATCCATGAAGGTTGAATCAGGAGAGACTGGACGTTTTCCTTTGTTGTTTTTTTTAAGTTAAAGATGTTTCACCTCTCACCCCGTAGGCTTTTTCAGTTTTAACTGACTGGTGGGAATTTGGTTTCCAACCCCATGTGAGGTAGTTAATACACTTGAAATGGTTTAATGGTCACTTGTGTGCAGTTGACCACCCAGCGGAATCGTAGGTCATTGGGGTGAAAAGACTGTACCAAAAGAGTGAATTGCTGTAAATCAGTCAGTGGACAGATGTTAAGACTGCATTGTACAGTATGGGACCGCTGTAGATATGGCCTTTCCAATTTCACATACTACTTCAATCCTCTCTGGAAAGAACATCCTTTCTGTCAATAATAATGATATTGTCTGCTTGAGCGTCTCTTGGGCTTTAGATGCACGTGGACTTTTGAGGCTTGTCCTAAAGTGCTGGCTCTTTAAGCTGAATGTGTTGATGGCCTCACAGGAGGGTAAATACTTGACAGCCCACCAGTCAGAACTAAAGAAGAGCAATATGTGTTTGAAAAAGAAGCTCTGTTGCTTCTCATTGAACCTTGGAGGATTACCATAACTTGGATAAATGAGAATATACATCTATATTTCTGTGTATTCCACTGTTTCCCTGTAGTTATGCAGTTTATAAACAAGGTCGCCTCCTGCTGGCTGATGACATGGGCCTGGGAAAGACTGTGCAGGCCATCTGTATAGCAGCCTACTACAGGAAGGAATGGCCTCTGCTGGTTGTGGCGCCGTCCTCTGTGCGATTCACTTGGGCTGAGGTAAAAACAACCATCAGATGGTCTGGAACAAAAAGTAATTTGTTGTTTTTTAGGTGTCAGATTTTACAAATTGTTTCTATTCAATGTTGAGATCTTCAGACTTCATTAAGACAGCAAGCACCTTCTCAACAATATCTGTCTAAACTCTTAACAAAAGCTCTGTCCTTCACTTTGTAATGCTGTTGTCGGCTGAAAGCATGCACTCCAGGAATGTTCATACTGCTCTCCAAGGACTGTTCCTTCTCAGTTAGGTACTTGGGGAGATGGACAAAACAAATATCACTCTTCTCTTTCCTTATATGCAGATGATAGTCTAAATAGTGATGCAATGATTTCAGATCAAACTGCAGTTCAGTTTGCTATTTTGTTGTATTATTTTATCCATATAAGAGGTGTTATTTATATTTTTTTATTCCTGAATGATAATGAAAACATCTGATTAGCTGTTTACAGGTAGCTGTTCGAAAGTAGCAGAGTCTCATTTGTAATAGAATTAGACTCCTGTATCGATCCTGTTGTTTAGGTTGATGCGGGTATCAGTTTTGATACAACCCCAAGTTCATAAAGGTCTTCACATTTATTTTATGTAACTTGTTGATTTGATGTTTATCTTCCCCCTCCACAAGGCGGCGGAAGAAGAATGGGCTCCGTACTTTTGTTTGTGTGTAACACTTCAAACTGAACTAGTTCTCTCAGAAAACAAATGACAGAGACGCCTATAAAACATTATGGAGGGCTTTCCCATGTCTTACGGTAGATTGACTTATTAAATCACCCCAGAGAAACAATTTTTAGTGCCCTTTTGGAAGCTTTCTCAAAAACACAAAGTCAAAAGTGCCGATGACTGCGATCTGATTTGGGTGGAATCAGAATTCAAGGTGGCAAAAGGCTCCACCGTGAGTTTGAACTTAGCGTCATCTGTTTCACAACTTACTCGTGGTGTTCTTTAACAAACTCTCCCTAGAGATTTGATGTGATCATATATATATTCACTTTGCATATTCCAATCGGTCCTTAATTTCAAATCTGGCCCGGAGGCATATCTACATGCTGATATGCAATTATAGTGATTAGTTGACCTGATGGCAAGGAAATAGGGCTTCAGAGTGAATCAAATTTTGATTTTGATCACAATTTTGGCTTCCCACAATGTAATGGACATGCCTGAGCAGCATTGCTGCCTGTGCAAAGACTTCCTGGATGGGGTCCAGATGTGTGAGGATAAAGGACTATTACGAATATGCCACAAAAGCAGAGGTTTTAAATGAAAAACAGCTCGTCCCTCAAAGCAGATCATCATCCATTTGGAAATATATCAGGTAGGCTTACATCCTAACAGGAAGTAAGCCTATTGAGGCAAATGCCATTTGTTGAAAATTAAATGGTTTAGTCTTCACATAATTTACTGCAAAAGTGCACAATTATCCTTAACCAAAAATAGTTGGTTGATGCAATTTAATTTCTAGTGCAGTTATGATTTTAATTTGAAATTGCACTTAGTAAATAATGTGCTTGTCAAGAAATGTTCTCACAAACCAGTCTGCGCATTAGAATCCAGTATAATGAAACGGGGAGTGTTGGTGACGACGCCCTCTTGTTTGATTAATGTAGTCAAAAATCCAACTGGACTTTTGTGAGGAAGAGAGGATTCAAATGTAGCAAAGGACTCTAGTTGACTGAACCGCATAAGATTCACGTCTGGAACCATCTGAGTCCACTTTTCACAACATGACACAGGGCATTGTCATGTTGTTCCCCCTTTGTTGTTGAGCTGTTCTCCAGCTCTTCATCTTCAAATTAAATACTTTTATTTTTTTTGATGTACTGGTTTTGTTCTGCTGCATCTGTCCTCTGCTTAGCTCACATCAGTTTTACCCGGCTGCACCAAGAGCTTCACTCTGCCTTCTGTCCACGGACTAGACTAGACAGTCTGTTCTCTAAATAGGTATCTTGGATGAAACACAGTCCTCCAAAACAGGAGTTGGAATCCCTGAGGAGAGTTTAGTCACAGGGTATCGTTCCCATTAAAGGACACTTCCTCTGTCTGGCTTTTCTCTTTGGGCTCTGTTAGTCCTGAACATTTGGGCGGATCTGCTCCAGAACCGCGGAGCTTGAGTCCGCGGGTATGAGCCAGGTTGACAGTCAAATGGACAGGAAGAAAGTGAATTTGAGCCGCAGCGGCTATCTCTTTGTAACGCGTGATTGGTTTATTCTAAACTGAAACACAGAATTTCAATTCAAAATAACTATTTGTAGAAAAAAACCCAGGTGTCAGTCACAAAATGATTATCCTCATCATTCTATGATGTTCCTGACAGATTGTAGTCGGAGAACATTTCTGTTCCTCTGTTTCACTCTGCAAGTATTTCTGCCTGCAGGCCTTCAGACGCTGGCTCCCCTCCCTGAATCCCGACAGCATCAATGTTGTAGTGAAGGCCAAGGACAAACTGCAGTCGGGTTTGGTCAACATCGTCAGCTATGACCTCCTGAGCAGAATGGAGAAGCAGCAGCAGAGGAACACCTTCAATGTTCTCATCATGGTTAGCTTTCTGTGGCTTTAAGTTCTGTAAAGACTCATTTTCTATTTCCATATTTATTATTTCCCAGTTAAAAGATACAAAATGCATAATTTTTGTCATTGTGCAGGATGAGTCACACTTTCTGAAGAACATGAAGACAGCCCGGTGTAAAGCAGCCTTACCTTTGCTGAAGGTGCTCCTTCTTCTCCTTCTCTCAATCAATTTGATTTATTTGGATGGACATTTTCTGGAACTTCAAAGAGGTTATATTTTAACTCATTAGAAGCTTTACCTGGCTCTCAGTGGGAACTCTCAAAATTATTCAAAGAAACAGATCAAAGAGAACCTGGAAATGTTTAATTTAGCCATCACATTACACAATGATGGTTCCATGGTTTGTAAGTAGAATTGTCCTATTTAGTTTCTCGGAACAAGACCAATATTAACATGACATTGTCTTCAAACAGATCTAGTGCCTCTTAATTAAGTTAGGGATTATTCTTTTTTTTTAAATTTTGTTGTACAATTTACATTTTTCACAGTAATCATTTTTCTTTACCTAACAGAAAAGCGCGGGGGAAACAAATGTCATTTTCAATGTCTTAGTTCCATCAATTGCTCCACTGACCTACTATGAATAATACCAGGATTGTGTTATGGGAACAGTAAGGTGGAGATGATCAGCATTCGCAGGCGGTTGCTCATGAAGTTGTTGCGCTACACTTACAATAACAGCTGAAGGAAATACTAAAATGTCTGCTGCATGCCCAACAGATGGTCTGCAGTGGTTAATACCTGCAGGAGGTGTTCTAACGAAGGACAACCAGTGAACCGCAGAAAGGGTTATGGACGCCCAAGGCTTAACGATTCTTGTTTGGAGCGATGACTAGTACATGTTACCCAATCCAGAAGAGCTACTGAAGCACAAATAACAAGAATAGACACATCACCACCTAGAGAGACTGCAATCTCTACCACTAAGGACAATTTTCTGTGTAAATAAAAGTTTTTTTCTGTCTATTTTCTTTGTTTTTGCTCCGTACGAACAAAAGTAACCACTGGATGTGTCATTTTTGATGACGACTTTACAATAATGATGATGACATCATTGGTAGTCTATCTGTTTGTTTTTCCACCTTCAGGCAGCAAAGAGGGTGATTCTTCTGTCTGGGACCCCAGCAATGTCCAGACCCTCTGAACTCTACACCCAGATTCTGGCCGTTAGACCCACACTCTTCCCTCGCTTCCACGATTTTGGTGTGCGATACTGCGACGCCAAACAGGTAGCTTCACTCCTTAAGAAGTGTCTTCTGTCTGAATGTGATGTGTACCATCGTTGAGCTGTAATTCTTATTTGCCTCAGAGAACACAGAGAAGCATGAGGGATCAGAAATGACTTATCTATTCATCTCATTAAACACTTTTATCCCCCCGATCAGAACGTGTAATAAAGTTGTTTCCAGAGATGTATTCTAAACAAGTTAAATATATTGTAAGTGAATTAAAAACAGCTCACTTTAAATATTAGTTATTTAACTTTAGAGGTAAACTCTCAGATTTCTTTACTTTCCAGAGCATCTCGAAAAACTTTTGCACACGAATCACCTAAATACAGAAGATGTCCCTTTCAATTTTCTCAGAAATGTGCTTCTTTTTTTTCTCTCAAATTGGTAAAGACCTTATGCACTTAGTTTCAGATGAGGCTGTCAGTATTTTGCAAATTCACAAAAGAAACCTTTTTTTTTTTTTCAGCTTTTAGAAAATAGTTTTGACATGGTATGAAATGAAAACAGGCTTTTCTTTACAAAACAAATGTCAAATAATTCCATATTTTGTCTTGAACCATAGTCAAAGTGCCGCCTGTTGCTGTCTAGACTTTCTCCCATCAGCTTATGATCTCATGTATTTATGTGGACATGTTTTGGTCAGACTCATTGACAAATGTATTCAAACTATAATTTCTAATGTATTCTTATCGTGAGGAGACGGACCTGTGGAGGAGAGGCAGTTTGCCACTGTGACTGGGCTTTTTTCTGAATACGAAGGAACTGCAGGGACCCACTGTCCTCTCATGCCTCTTGTTCAGTCTGCAGCTCCATGAACGGGAGAGACGTCCATCATACAGGAACTGATTAGGTCTTTAAGTGTCCTTAACAGTGACATTTTTGTCTCCATTTATTTGCTGCTCTACCGTCTCGACCTCAAGTCTTAATTACTTTGAGTTGGTTCAAGTAGGGAACAGGCTCTCTGATTTAAAGGCCAATTACCTCCTTAATTTGGCCTTGATGACCCATTTTGAAAAGTGGAAAAGATTCTGCAGTGCTCTGTAAAATTTGGCGTTATCGCCACGGTGTTATGCATAAGATGCTGACTCAGCAGTTGAAGGTGCAGCAGTTGTTACAGATGTTTATTTTTTATGACGAGACAATTTTTATGGCAGACAATTTTACACACTGCACCTTTAACTTGCATTGAAACTAATCTCATGGACGATTGAATAGAATCTCCCGTTTACACGTGTTTCATGTCTGTTATTCCTCCTCGCCATCACCTTCTGATATCGGATTAACTTCCCGTTCTTTTTACTTTCTCTGGCTCCACCCTCTCCAGATGACCTGGGGCTGGGATTACTCCAGCTCCTCTAATCTCGGGGAGTTGAAGCTGTTGCTGGAGGAATGCCTGATGTTACGACGCC
Organism: Lophius piscatorius; assembly: GCA_009660295.1. Taxonomy (NCBI): domain Eukaryota; kingdom Metazoa; phylum Chordata; class Actinopteri; order Lophiiformes; family Lophiidae; genus Lophius; species Lophius piscatorius. The sequence continues at coordinate 87,826 of VRLP01000719.1, forward strand.
TCAAATCTGACGTCCTCTCCCAACTACCTGCCAAACAACGCAAGGTCGTCACAGTGACCATAGATGGTATCAGCGCCCGCATTAAAGCTGCGCTGTCAGCCGCTGCCAATCAGTTGACCAAAGTTAATCACAATGTAAGTAAAAATGTTTCTCATACCCATGAAAATGATCTTATTCTTAGGCACTATTTAGCAATTACTTGACAATCTATTGTCTTAATTCAATTATAGTTTTGTAATTTTGGCCCATGAAAATCTCTATCAGTATTAATAAAGGTTTATCTTATTTATATTAGTACAACCTATTTTCCATTCACAGACTGACACATGTTATCACACATCTACTGAATTATGGGTTAGATAAACAGTATTTCTCTCCTAATTCCATGGCATGCTACTCCAAACATCATGTCAAGAATGTCTGGGTTATTTTTAATTCATCTTATAAACTCAACATGCAGAATAATTTATTTGTTAAAACTAGCTTTTTTTTCCAACTTGAATTTTAACGAGGGTCACACATGTTATCACTTTTGGGCTGGACTACTGCCACTTGGAATGGGTGCGTTGGAATGGGCAGTGACTAATATCCAGGCTGTAGTTGGTTCAATATGCCGACTTGAACCTCCTGACTGGCATGAACACATTACACCAATCCTGGCCTCCTCACATCGGATACAACTTCAATTCAGGATTAATCACAAAGTTTTTGTCGACTATCCCTATGTTGCATATTTCCAGCTGAAGTCACTGGATCAGCGGTTTACAGCTGTGCCAAGATCCAGACTTGCATATTGGGCCGATCCGGGGTTCTCAGCTCAAACTCCCAGATCAGATCATCAACAGTGTTAAAGTTTCTACTAAAAAATATTCTCAGATTCTTTAATTTACAGTAGTTTGGACGTCTGCTTTTCATATAATGGCTCGTCCCCTTTTATCTGAATCTGTTTTTAAAAGTCAACTCTTTTATCTGTCTTAGTGTTTTCTCAACTTTATTGTGTGCTTTTCAAAATAGAAGCTTTAAGTTTTGTTCAATTTGTGGTTTTTATGTTATTTGCTATGAAACACTTTGGTCAACTTTGTTTGTATTTTAAATCTGGTATACAAATAAATTGACTTGTTTAATAACTTCATAAATCCCTGAACATAGTACAGAGTCTGTGATTAAAAGAGATTGTAGTTTAGATGGTCAGCTCTCTTATTTCTCTGCTCCTCACAGGAGGGAGACCTGTCAGATCTCAAATAGACACACAGGTTCTTTTAAACTGACCCAGAATAATCTATTATGCTTTATTTTAAGAGTCTCAGTACTCTCAGCTGGGAGTGAGCTGCTGAGCTTGATTGTTCATAATCACGCTGCCCCTCTCATTAAGACATCAAACACAGTCAGTTCTTTTCAGTTCTTATCGTTTCTGTTCCTTATCTCTTTTTCAGAAAAAGGCAGAGAAGGAAGCCCTCCTCATCTTTTATAACCACACAGCTGAAGCCAAGCTCCAAGCCATCATGTAAGTAAAGACCCTCTAATGGTGCGGGGATCAGGGTGTGCAATCATATCAAACAAGATGAGTGCAGAGATTAGAGGGTAGAATGAATGAGGATCTTTTGTGAGTGATTGCTCTGGATCTGAGAGAGAGTTTGGTTTGTGTCCCAGGGAGTACATCACAGACATGCTGGATTCAGGGAGAGAGAAGTTTCTGGTGTTCGCCCATCACAAGTTGGTCCTGGATCATATCTCCACTGAACTTGTGAAGAAGGTGAGTCAGATGTTATGCTGCAGGGCAGTATGATTTTTAATGGATTCTTTTTACCAGACGGATCTCTAGTGGATGTCAGATTGAACACTTGGGTCAACTGTGGATCAGCGATCAGGGTTTTTGAGTGGGCGGCGATAAGCATGTTACAACTTGGCGCTACCTCTGTATTAATCAAGTATGTTATTATAAGGAAGGGTTGTTCAATTAGCTGCCTGGGTTTTTAGGGGCCTGCTAAATGCACTCTTACTCCTCCTTATTGAAAGTTGTTGTTAGTTGCGCTGAGAACGGAGAATCTGGTTCCCTAAAAAGGTCTTTAATTTATGACAGAATCTTTTATTCAATGATTTTTCAAAAGAGGAGCGGTGTTAAATCTGAAAGAGTAGACTGAATGATTATGTTTAACGAAAAATGTTTCTCTGGTATTCAAGCCTTTATCCCCTAAACGTAATAAACCCTTCAATGCAGAGTTTTGATTGAATATTTTGAAAGCTGCAGCAGGTAAAAAAGAAAAAGAGTAGACGATGCCACGAGCAGCTCAACTGGGGGTGGTCGGAGGATGAGAATTATCATGGCTGGCCGAAACTATCCGATGATTTAGTATTTTCAAAGGGATGGAGGTCCTCAAGCCCTGAGAGGTGGACAGGGTGGAATGTATCAGGCACAAAGTGTTCTCTGAACCTCATTCATGTTATTCAAATTCAAGAAAGCTCTAGTGTACTCTAGTTTGCGGATCTCATCTGCTGCAGTAATATTTTTTCATCCCTTTGACAGAGCGTCGGCTTCATCCGTATCGATGGGACCACTCCATCGGCCGAACGGCAGCAGCTGTGTGAGAAGTTCCAGTTCTCCACAAAGACCTGTGTGGCTGTGCTGTCCATCACTGCAGCTAATATGGGCCTCACCATGCACTCTGCTGACCTGGTGATCTTTGCGGAGCTCTTCTGGAACCCTGGGGTAAGCAATGAATGTCACCGCCACAAAGTACCATGTACTCAAATAGACGACTCTTTCAGGAACACTTGGTTATTTAATGACATAATATAGGTTCCAGGCATCCCATCTCTTTAAGCCGCTTAGCTCATTTTGGGTCTTCTAGTTCAGACACTCAGGTAGGTGTTTCCAGCAAACCCATTTTACTGCCAACATTCTAACAGTAGACGGGAACCATTAAAGAGAGGTTGATAGGAGATGAAACATCTAAAGAGTCACATATTTTTTTGCTCTGGAGTTGTATTCTTGTAAGAGAGATCTTAAATATGAGTGAAGGCGAAACACGGCTCAAGAATTAGAGCTAATTTCTCCATCTGATTATATAACCTGGAAATGTTTTGTAACTAGTACCTTTTAATAATTCGTCAAAACAAATTTTTGTTGTTTTATACTAATACATATTTACATTTTTGCACTTTCAAACTCCAAGGATTACCCTTTCTGACTCAATTTAAGGGTCATGCTAACAGCTAAGAGATCCGGTGTAGATTAGTTTAGACAAATATGAAAGTGTAAAATTTTGTAGTATAATGTTAAATTTCTGCAGTGATTCTTCTTCTCAAAACAGCCTTTGTACAACAAATCTTCATAGTGCTTTAACTTCACCTGTTGGCTGCTGAATCATACTGGATGCTCTCAACCAGTCAAACCTTTAGAGACATAGCAGGATTCAATAATGTGCATGGCAGAGGTATAGTAGTAGGAGTTTTGAGTAAGAGTTTTTATTAAGAGTCGAAGGAGACTGCAGCTTCAATAGGGGAGCAGAAGAAACTTTGCAAACCTGCTGAAGATGCTGACGGTAAACAGCCTATCCAGAAAAGATGTTGCTCCCCAGCTGGGAGCCATGTACAATCCAGACAAGGTTTATGAACTGAGCCATCATTCTGTCCCAGTTGTGTTCTTACAAACCGACACGCAAACATGATCCGATTGCTGCTAAGCCAAAACAGTTCTGAAAGCGGTTTGCGGGTTCATGGCTGCTGAAAGAAGGCAGTACATTTTTTCTACTAAGAAATCTTTCTCTGCTCTGTTTTTTTTGCTGCAGGTTCTCATTCAGGCAGAGGATCGGGTGCACCGTATCGGACAAACTAGCAATGTGAACATTCACTACCTGGTTGCCAAGGGATCTGCTGATGATCACCTGTGGTAGGTTTCAAGAACGACTAATGCAAATCAATGGAGGATGGGATATATATATAGATAAAACATGCTGTCAGTGAACTGAAGTGTGTCTGCTCTACTATAATGTTCTATGTTTTAATGCAGGCCAATTATCCAGGAAAAAATGAATGTCCTGGAACAAGTGGGTCTGTCTGAGTCAAACCTCTCAGACAACGCAGTGAACGCCAATTTCCACTCTAAGGTAAGCGCTTCATCTGTATCAGGATGTATTATGTATGATACTTTAAAGCGTTTTAGATAGTACTTACATAGATCAAACATATTCACCTGACAAAGCCAAGACAGCAGAGCTCAAGTTATTTGTTTTAGAATTTATTTGAAGTTTAAAGCACGTCTGGGTCCGACTCCCAGCTGATGAACTTAAGCCGTTCTGGTTGTTCCAAAGTCGAGGCTCACGTGTAAATGTGACTGCACTTTTGGGATCAGTGACTTCTTTTAAGTGATATTGTCCTTCTCAGTCACTTTATCCTTTTTTTATTGTTTGACTTATTTTAGTTGACCTGTGAGACGCCATCTTTGTTTTACTGCTTTTATGACTGATATCATTTATTCTCTGTTGAACTTAGCCTTAGGATGTGATTTCTATTTATTCAACTTAACTTATTGACTTTACAGCCTCACTGTCTTAATTACATTTCCATATTTCTCAACTGTCATTTTAACTCTCTGATCTGCATATTCTTTATTACAGTTTTGTTGCCTTTTAAGGTGCTATACAAATAAAGTTCATTATATATTGCTTATTAATCAATGTGTCTTTGTGTCTACTCAGGACCCTAACCAGAGGAGCATCATGGATATGTTCCAGCGGTCTTTCACAGCAGACGATGACATGGACGAAGCCCTGTTACTGGAGGTTGCCTCACCTGAAACCAGCTGTGGTCAACATCATGGCGTCGCTGGACAGAGCCCCAACACCAAAGACTATTTCAGCAGATGATCTGGAAACCTACCTAACTCAATCTGATCATGACTGATGTGAAATTCTTAACCAAAGCTACAGTTACTTATGTACTTTTTTGATGAAAGAAAATAAATTGGTTTTGGACCCCTCTTAAGTTGTAATGGGATTTAGTCCCTCTAAAATATTTGCCAATTATCTATAATTCGTAAAGCCCAATGATCCATCACTAAGTGTGTAATCTCTATTCTCAACACTTACAAAGTTATCATAAATTCTTAAGCTACCCTGCTGATAGTGTGATGACTGTTACAGCAGGATATCATTCTTGGTATCCAAGTAAATCCTAATGTAGAGGTAAAAGTTATTTGCTGTCAACTTTTCCAAGTATGTTAAAAAGCTAAAAATACATTTTAAGGCAGTATTTATGTGACTGCTCTCCTATAATGTCAGATACTACACCTCAGTACCTTAGAAAATACAATGATTAATTCAGTTTATGGAATCATTGCTCTGGAGCGCCACTTCCTCCTGTCGTCGGGTCTCCTGAAAAGCAAGAGCATGGAGGTTCAAAGTTCAAGTAGGGAAATGGAATTTATTATTTCTGCTGGGTTTGTTATTCACCACTCCTGGAGGAGTTTCCTGTGGGTCGTACTAATATAAGCTACTGCTGATTACCCAAACCTGATACAACTAATATTTATCAGCTGAGCTGGAACTGTGACACATACATTAGATTGTGGGGCACTAATGGGATTTACTGCTGCTCTGGGGGGTGTTTTTTAAGAGGTCCAATCCTTTGGTTAGAAATGTTGCAGCAGCTCCCATAAATGCTTGAAGCTAGAGTTCTTGTCATGTTCTGCGAGCCATTCATGAACTTTAAAGAAAAAAATCGACAGTTCATTGTGGCTTCCATTATCAGGGGATGCCATCGCTGTGAGGCAGCGTAGATGGGTCACAGGAGACCCACAACATTCCTTCGCTTCGCCACTAGTTGATTGATTTCCTCTTGTCGATCAGTCCATACTGGGACATTCTAATGTTGTCACAATATGACTTACTCACTTCAGCAATGCAAAGGATTGTGGGCAGCTAATGTCAGTGAAAGCTTATCTCTATACCTTCATGTTGTTGGAAATTGGGGTTTTGTTGATCTGGACATTCAGCCAATCCTGCGTTGGCATCTGAGGAACAGTTTTCCCTTCTTGCTGAAGGATGTTGATCTTTGTTTAAGCTCAGGTTTAAAATGTTTGCCAATTTAAACATAAAACTAGAAAACTTCAGGCCTCAAAGGACACAGATATCCTCGCTGCTGGAGGACATCTGACGATATTGTGTTTGAGTCAATTTCATTAATTTTAATTTATGTTAATTAAAAGTTTCACTTTTAATTAACATTTCTGTTTTTTGGTAATTTTTTTATATAGTTATTGATTTTTTTATCTGCTTTTGCTTTGTAGCACTTTGAGATTTGATCCAAATGTAAAGTGCGTTATAAATTAAATGGACAGACTAACCGCTATTATACACCGCGATTTTAGGTCACATTAACTCTATTTTCTAAGTTGTCAGTACAAGTTAAAATCAAGTATAGATTACTTAAATTTTTAATAAATGTAATTAATATATTTCTGTCATTTCGAAGTGAAAAATTGTTCACCTTATGCTGACTGTGTTGAACTATTTCAAACCTCATATTAAACATGCATTCCACTTAAATCTGCATAACAGCGTACTATTTAGGGGTCATAAAAATTAAATTCATTACAAAACAGACATCAAGAAAAAGCCAGCGCTTAAAAACATATCAGCTGAAATCATCGATGGCTTTAGTAAAGCAGCACCTTTCAACTCATCATCCTGGTGTATCATTTGAAGCGAGAGTCACAACCATCAGTAAACCATGGCATAAATATACCACCAGTTATCCCATGAGAGACATCATGGGATTATGTAAAACGACAAAAATAAATCAAAGTGGTTGAGTGCCGTACATTTAAACTACGATCAATTAAAGATTTGTACAAATGATTCTTTTAATGTCAATTAGAGGTGAAATGACTTTTTAAAATATTTGATACCAAGCTTTCACTGTTTTACAGTGTTTGTGAATGCGAGCAAACTAATTTAAATCACCTCAGTTCAAGTCTGCCTAACAATTTAAAAACAAAAGTAGGTTTTTTAGCAGATGTGGACGGACCTTACCCCGTTACGGACCAACAAGGGTAACCTGATACGTCCTATGTTGAGGGGCGTAACAATAGTATAGCTTCCACATATAATAAAATTCCTTTTTCATAGGAACTGAGAAACTTAACATTAAAATTAAAATCTTATTTGAATGAAACCAGATGACAATGAGAGTCACACACATCACACGTGTTTACCTGAGCTGGTTTTGTCCGTCTCTCCATCAGCGGTGAGCTCTGCTTCTGAGATGATGTCACCGAAGATAAAACGGATTTTCTCCTCTGCGTGCTGCTCATTAGAGGAACCATGGACCGAGTTGTGGAGGATGTCGGAGGCAAAGTGAGCCCTCAGAGAGTTTGGGGATGAGGCCTTAGCTTGTTCAGGATCAGTTGGTCCCATCATGGTCCTCCACTCCTCCACTGCATTTTCCTTAGTCAGAAGGAGCATCATGCAGGGCCCACTGAAACAGACGGCAGGCTGTTCTTTGAACTGAATTCAGAACGTAAAATGAGACCCAGAGATACCTATTATTACACTATATATTCATGGTCGGGGTTGCAGGAGGCGGCTGGAGCCTATCCCAACTGACAATGGGTGTGAGGCAGGCTACATCAAGTTCATCATATTAGTGACATACAACCACTAATTCCCACATTCACACCTTTGGGCAATTCAGAGTCACCAATTCACCAAAATTGCATGTTTTTGGACCCCGGGAGGAAGGGAATCCACACAGAAAACAACCTGGGCCAGAGGGGGATTTGAACTGGAAACCTTTTTGCAGTGAAGTAGCTGTCCTACATCACATTGCCATGTCTTTTTTAGGATTTTGTTGAAAAAATTCTACTCTCACTTTTCATATTAGAGTAGCCGAAATTTTGATTTAAACGTCCAGATGAGTGCTGGTCTGCAATTCGGTCATTTCTCAGAGCTGAAGGCTCTGAGAAATGACCAGAGATTTTGAGTCTCCCGGATAAGACTCAAAATCTTATCACGTGTCCCAGTCCAGGATCCACCTCCCTGCAAAATTTGACTGAAAGCCAACTCTCTCCACCTGTGGCTCTTTGGAAGAAGTAGTCAGAATGATGTGTTGTATACGACTAGAATAAGGCTCGACCTTGTCTTGAGGTAGACGGACAATAAAAGGTTCCCTCTCTGGCAACAGTGACCTTCTCTCTGACCCTTTTGTCTGATTAGAGGTGAAACAACCAGCTGCAGAGACTAATGAGGGCAGGAGATGTCTCTTAAATCTTAAAGTGTATTGGAAAAAAGAGTTACTCTGAGGTAGACCCCATAAGCATGCCTGAGGCTGCCTCCATTCTTTAAATGAGTGCTGTTAAAACAGCAGAAAGAGGAATTAGGCAGGTTTCCTGTTCTGGAGTTGCCCTTCTCCTTCTGCCGAGCCCATGGAAAGACTAACCGGCACATGAATTCCACCAGCTGGCTGAAGAAAGGCTTCTCTCTGTGCTCTTTGTAGAACTCCTCAGCCATCTCTTGAGACAGCACCATCTCCTTCAGCTGTGTTACAGAGAAACCACCACCGAGGATCTCCTCCAGAATCTTCTCTGTCAGGGCCAGAAGATGTAAGAATGATGTGAGTAACAATCAATCATCAGTAAATCAGTTACTTTATTACATACTTCTAGATGACCACTAAGCACCTCTGTGTTCCTCCATAGCATCAGGCTTGATCACTGCCAGAGTTTTCTGTTTAGGGAAGAAGAAGTTGATCTCTCTCTCGGCCTCCTCGCGACTTTCACTGCCGTGCAGCTGGTTGATCGGTTCGTTCTGCACAGCAAACCGGGCTCTGAGACTGAGAGCAGAGGAACCCCAAGATCAGGATGACATCATTTACGTTTAACTGCTGGTATTTGATCATTTCCAGTTATGATTTCAACAAGTGGTGAAATGGATTGTAATGTATTTTATTGTAGTCGCTTTTTTTTTTTTTTAAAAAGAGTCCTTTAAATAAACATCCAGACACTAAAAGAGAATATCTTTAAAATTACTCTCCGTCTGGTGACAGCACCTGTACCGGAAAACAAACCCTTGTGTCCCTTGACAGCGAGGCCTCACTGTACGTTGTTTTTCTTGTGCCATAAAGTCAATCTGATCCTCCATTTGCGAAAAGCACAAAACAGTTATCTGGCAATAACTTATTTATCATCCTCTATCCTTTTAGTTTTTTGGTGGCAGAATGCTTCTTCATTACCATTCCGCCACTTCAACCTATAAATGCAAAAGCCCTGCTATAGAGCCAGGGTCCGGTTGTCTGTTCAGGCTACTGTACAAACAGGACAGCTGAATGAAGAGGATCCACTCCCTCTGCGAATTTAAAGGACTTTTACCAAACTAAGGTTAAAAAAAAAAGAAGCCTTTTTTTCATCTGATTCTACACTAACAGAAACATAGTAATGAATATTATATTACATTTATTCAAAGACAAACATTTTACATCCCCCAACTTTTAAGAGTTGCTTCCAACATTCTCCCAAATGAACGTCTCTGGATTCATTTTATGGTGTAAATGAATAAAACAACTCTCCACTCACCAGTCAGGACTCTCCTCTTTGGCTTTAGTGACATCAGAAGGACCAAGGAGGCTTCTCCACTGATGGACAGCTTCCGTTCTGGCCAGAGCCAACGCTAGTACCGGTCCACTGCAAACATGTGATTTGAAATGATTCTAAGCAGTGGAACACCATTCTAAGATTCTTTGAGAGGATTGACCCGGTCACCTGGTCATGCACCGGAGCAGCGCAGGGAAGTAGTCCTCGTCAACATGCTGAGAGTAGAACTGTCTGACCTGTTCCTCTGTCAGCTTCACCTCTCTCTGGAGAGCCAGGGTGAAGCCTGACTGATGGATCTGGGCCAGGATCTCTTCTGCAGAACCCACAGATACAAAATGTGAACTTAAAAATTCTACTGTTAGGATCTGGCTGTACACCTCCCTCCACCACCTAATTTTTACCCTGCCTAAGTGTGTGAGTGAGTCCTGCACCTTTGGGTCCAAGAAAGACTGGTTCATCTATAACTCCTATAATGCATTTCGGATAGGTTCTGTCTACTTGTCAAAAGGTCCTTGAGCGAAAAAACACCAATTTGCCCCTAAAAGGGCAGATTCGTTGGTGTGACTGATTAAACCTGATGAGCAGGAACTTATATTATATGCATATTTGAATACATTTGCCCACATTACCATATCGCGCATTTTATATAATCATTTATTTCATCCACTTTATTTTATGGCTTTTCTGTATTATGATGTGATGTGGCATTGCATTCTTAAATTACAGGAGAATAGATGTTATGTCATAATATACACATATGGGATGTGTTGCAGCTGGTCTACAGTGATACGGCGGTAAACAGTAAAATAAATTCTGCAGAAATTACTGTAAAAACTGTCAAATGGCAACAGTAAAATACTGTAAAATTCCAAACCCACTTTCACTGTATTACATGGAATGAAGTGTCTTAAACAAAGAAACAGTAACTTTATAATTTGTGGTCACAATATGAGAAAGACACGGAATTTCACTGTGAAAATACAACTTTTGGGAAATATTAACCCTAATGTTATGTGCCACTCATTACTGTAAAAGTTTTAGTCTCTCTAAATGACAGATTTTGCTGGTATGAAAACTTAAGCAACTTTCCACAAATTCTTCAGAAAGAAAATGCTAAATATTTGATATTTATTTGTGAAATAATGTTGATTTCTAGGTTAAAAAGTCAAAATGTTTATGCTTTTCTTGTACATTTTATGTAATTAACCAACTGTAAACAGGTTTGCATTCATGACATCTGCTTTTGATGTTGACCAAATGTCTCCACAGCAAAATTCTGGAAACCACAGCTGCCGGTATTTTACAGTAAATCTTATGTTTTTTTTTTTAACAGTGTAAATTAAGATAGTATATTAAATATACTGTCTATATGTTTTTTTGAATAGGTCATAATAGTGAGTTTTCCACTGTTCCTTTACAGAGTAAGCATTTCACTGCACTGTGCTTGTACTTGCGTATGACAGGTAAAGTCATAGCTCCTGCTAATTTGTGACTGGGTGAATGCTGACTCCTGTTGTGAAGTGCTTTGAGTCAGTCAGACTATAAAGAAAGTATGAAAGTACAGTCCATTCAAACTGTGTCTATAACATCTGAACTTTATGCAAGTAGTAGGATTTGAATTTCCTTGAATTGGATTGCACCAGTTTGAGCCGTGTGTGATCACAGGAGAACTAGAGGCTCCTTTGCTTTTGGAGAAAGGAAGCAGCTCATGTTTTCAACACATCCCCCCTTCTTCTGTGTGCTCTTGTTTTTTGGCACGAGCTCTACCTTTTTTCTCTCTGGCAACGTCGGGCCGGATAAGAGCCAGCGTCCTCTCCACACGCTCATCATCCCCCTCCTGCTCGGTTATTGAGTCCGACCTGAAGTTGGGGAAGAAGAAGGCGAGCTCCCTGCTGGCCTGGTCCATGTTTTCGCTACCGTGCAGGGCGTTGAACAGAGTCTGTGTGCCGTATTGTGCCCGCAAGCTGCAGGAAGCCATGGAGGAGAGAAGAGAGGAGGGCAGATGGTTTCACTGCTGGAGTTCAACAAGAGAGAAACATAATGTTTGGGTGTATCTGACAGAGCAGGCAGGAATGTGCTGCTGATCTGTTGTTTCCAGGCTGTAATCTGAGATTCCTCTCAAAGATGCTCCATCATCCGTCATCTTACAGTTCTACTAACATCGTCATGTTTCCTCAACCTATCCTCCTGATGCCACCTGCCAACTGACCTTTCTGGTTTTTCTCTCCTGGCTTCCTCTGTGTCTGCCGGGCCAATGAACTCACGCCATGCTGGAACAACATAGTCCGAGCCCTCAACCTGAGAGAGGACCAGAATATGAGACGGCCCGCTGGACATGAAGTGCACCAAGTCCTCGAAGCATTCCTACAAAACCATGAGAACACACGGAGAGAAGAACGTACACATGTTATGTTATTGTCAAATGAACAATCAGTGATTTATAAATCAGTAGTAATACATATTGATTTTTAAGACGGAGGCAGTGAAGGTATTATATTAATTCATACACATTTTTGCTCTAACTGTCCCTCTCACAGTTTGTATTTCTGAATCCATAATCATTCAGTCTCATCACAATCGGCTCGATAAACACAAAAAGCTGCTGACACCACCCGGTTATTTTCAGCTCTGTGCAGAACCCCGGATGGAAGCGTGATGTCTTGCAAACAAATGGAAATGATTTTGCACTGGTTGTGACTGCTCCTCCATCAGGACGTTGACTCTGAATTTAAATTGCCAACCCAAATTTCGCAAACACCCACTGAACTGAGGAGCAGTGTGATATTCCAATCCCTGTGACAAGACACGGGTGTGGTATTAGTCTGATTTCTCTCGGCATACCTCTGCGGCTTTATGCTGGTAGAAATCTCGAGCCTCTGTCTCCGTCAGCGTGCGCTCCTCGTGGGCCAGGATCTCAAAGCCAGAATCTTGGATCTAGCCGGGGTGTAATATGGGGATAATGAGCTGAAGTCGGCGGGGAAGGCTGGCGACAACCTTCACGGCGAATGGTGTTAATCACTGTGTACCTTCATAATTATCTCATTTGCTTTGCCATGAGCAACAGCGTCTGGTTTGATGATTGCAACTGTGTAGGATTTACTGACAGGAACTGCAGGAGAGAAGAGCGGCGTGTGAGCGATGATCATTTATGCAGGTGGAAATGAGAAACACAATCACGGTGACCGTGGTAAACAACATTGGTAATTACACTAACAATGACAATCTAAATAAAAGAAAATGAGCACGTGTATAATCCTTAACATTTTTTTTTTTTTACCAATTATGCTTTCTTTATTGTTTGCCTGCTGAGCCGCCTCATCCTCCTCGTTCTGTTCATCGTCCAGCAGACCTTCATCTCTAACCTGAGACAAAACATTTACAAAATGGTTTAAACACTAATTAGCACTAGCAGACATATTTTCTTACTTGAATGAACTATGACTGCAAATACTGATTATGATAACTCATTAAAAGGAGTTAATGTTTTTGTCAGAATTTGATTGCTTGTTTGTTTACAGGATTACTCAAAAAGAAAAAAGTTAAACCGATCTTCATGGATTTATTTATTTCATGATGCAGTTGATCATCAGATGCCTATAGGGGTCATGGACAATTCAACAGCATGAGAATAATACTAATAGATGATGATGCTTATAATGATAATAATGATATTAATAATATCACAGAGTTCCAGCTTAAATTAAGATATATATGTTGAAACATTGTTGATTCAGTCAGAGATCGAATTTGACGTAACTTTAAAAGTTTTTGAACACTCTTGAATACAATTATGGCAGTGAGAAAAAAGGCCATATAGGTTAAAAAGGCTTAGAGGATTCATTTCTTTGGATTATTGGGGTTGGGCATTTTTAATAAATACTAAAAAATAAGAGACTTTCAACCATTTATGCCCTCACCAAGAGAAAAAAACAACGGAAAAAATATTTATTTGCATAATTAATTTGGTAGGGGCCTTCATTCACTTGATATCTTATACACTCTATAAGTGTATAAGTTCATTTAGAGTCTAAATGAACCATAAATTCTCAAATTGGTTTAGTGAGTATATTTTTAAACGGAAGAAAAAGAAGAGAAAATCAGACCAGAATCAAGTTACATAATTCTATTCAGTAAGTTCTCACAGGCTTTAATATATATCTGTGGCATTAATCGTGGCAATAGCACCTTTGACCTATGGTGTCCCCCAGGGAACCATCCTTGGCCCCCTACTTTTCAGCACATACATGCTGGCACTGGTTCATATTATATATTAAACAGGTTCGGTCGGAAAAGAGAGAAAAAAAGACTCAAAATGAGCTCAACCAAACAGCTGAGTGTAACCTTAGTATGTGAATGAGGACATGTTATGACTCACCACTTCACGTTCACCACCTTGGTCCAGGACCAACTTCTCCTGGGCCAGTTCCTCTACAATAATCCTCTGAAGGAGGGGAGCGTTGGCTCCTCGCAGCACAGCCACCAGCTCTCCGCCCTGCTCATTTAACACCAAATTATCTTTTTATGCTTTTGGAACCAACTTTCCATCAAAGACAAAACAGACTAGAAAGCACTTAAAATGAATTTGCCTTAACCAACACTGCTATCACTATATCAGGGATGTATCATCAAGGATGACAAATTAAAATAATTCAGTTGATTCACAAAATAGTCTTCTTTTCTTTTTTTTACCAAAAAATACTTGCAGAGTTCAAGAACATTTTTAATATATTAATATATCCCGACTTCTATACGTTTTAATTTTTTTCTAATCAACTTAAAAAAAATCACCCATGTCATCATCACATCTAAAATTTTGCATGATTTGACTTGTGTTATTTTTATCCGATACGTCAAATTTGTAGCAGGAAAATACAACAATATTTTAATTTGTTGTTTTATATAATTTATTCAAAATTTGTGGTCAGAACAGGTTAAATGTAAAATGTTCAATTTTAAGTGACAGAATTATTGACTGTGTTCAAATGTATCTATAGTAATAAAAAAAACAAAGTGAAGTGATCACTCAGGGACTTCATGAGTTTAAAGTCAAAGATTAAGATGTTTAAGGAAGTTTACTTCACGATTCGGTGACACTTTTGTGTCCACATGGTTACTTATGGATAAAATAGCAAAGCTGCTATACAATGCAAGAGTACAGTATCTGTAAAAATGGAATAATGAAATTTTAACATATTTTTTTTACTTCAGATAAGGTGTAATATCAGAAATCTGATGTGTGAAATCACATTTTCACATTTTTGATCCAGTCAGTTCACAAGAACCGGGCTGCATCGCTGTTTGGGTGTTGGTAGGCCCTCCATAAATCCAAATATAAAGTCATATGTTTGTTTTTTTCGTAATAAAGAAATAGATTAAACACATATATGATAATACATAATGTTAAAATTATTAAACTATTGCATTTAATTGACAATAGTCTAATCTCCCAGATCTGGACGATGTGACAGATCTCCATCCAATGACAGAGGAAAGTTACAAGTTGTCCAGGCCTGGATATTTTTTATTGTGATTCTTCTATCAATGTATTTCATGATATTGGGAGAATATTACATTTTGCAATGATGAAGATGAAGAAGAACCATTAGATCCAGAGTTTGCAGCCATACACAAATGTTCTTCAAAATTTGAAACACGCTTTCCTGACCCCAAATTTAAAATTGAATCCAAATCCATGAGCAACTTTATCATAGGTAATTAATACATACATACAAATGAACACAGTAAACACACCTTACACACACACACTCACCCCATAGAAAAGAAAGGTGGGCTCACATTTCCCTCGATACTTCTCCAGTGTGTCAATACTGTCTGCCTCCGCCTGTCCACACACACACACACACACACAGTTTGAATATGCTCCTTCACCATAAACATAGTTTGGTATTACTTTGAATACATTTAGGGCTCACAGTGGCGAAGTGCAGGAGGTCATCTCCCAGTTCATTCTTTATTTTCCGCAGGAGACTGACCACGGCCTTACAGGGACCACACCACTGCTGGTACACATCCACGACTACAGGGACACACACAGTGTGTGCGTGTTGAAGGGAGGAGCAGAGGGAGAGAGAGGAAGATATGATTAGTGCAAGCATTAAACCTGCAGTTCTCCTTATGGACACAGAGGGGCAGCAGCAGATAAAAAATCACAACAACAACAACAGCAGCTGTTAACAGTGAGCGCCTGAAGCTTAGAGCTGGAGTCCTACAGTAGAAAGAAGATCACTCCTTCTCACCTGTTAAGCCTTTGGTCGCCAGCATCTCCTCCCACTGTTCCTGGTTTGTCACAGAGGCCTGGTAAAGAGAGCAGAGACATTAAACGACATGATGACTTCATGCATGAAGGTTAAATACTGAGTGTCAAACCTGCAGACTTGCTTCTTTCTTCTTTCCCGCCATCTTCCTCACAGTGACAGGATGATCTTTAAGGATATCTGGAGCATCAAACAATACTTTAAAGAAGCTTCAGTCGAAGTTAATTAGCCACCAGAACTGCTAATAGGACGAGTTCATAAAATGTCAAATTATCATCTCCTCAGATTCAGCTCGCGCTTGTTTGGCGCCTTCGTTGCTAAGCAACGGCACCTTCCGCCTTCGGGTGTACAGATCTGTCATGTGATTGGATGGCCCTCGGAAAGGGCTCCTCAGGATAAAAGTAGGGGAGATTCTTTTTTTCGGTTCCGTCACTGAAAGTGGCACATTTTTTTTTTAAAGTTGATAGTGTCCAGTACTTAAAAAATGTATGGAAACCATGAACAGCCAAGGTGACAGATATTTATTTATGACCGTTCTCTCCTCATAATGAGATAATAAACTCGCTGTAGCCGTTTTCATGTGACAAGGTAACTCGAAATTGTTAACATTTCAGGATGAAGTAAATTCAAGGTGTTTTTCCACTTTCTTCTGAATAGTGGCCTTTAGAAAAATCAAAAAGAATTTTGTGGCTGTCTCCCTTGTTTAACCAACCCCTTATGTTTTTCCATTTCTTCCCTCTTTCTTTGCCAAACAAATATAACAAAATCAATAAAAAATAAAAATAGCTCGGCATGGATAACTTCCCTTTGACTGGTCAATGAAATTATATGACTATCTGACAATAATATGACTTATATGACATTTACATATATAAATATATATGTAAATGTCATTGTAGTTGCACAATTGACCTGAGTAAGTGTTGGTTTGTTGGCTTTTTTCTGTGTTTTCAGCTGTAGTCCTACCTCATTTCACACATGAATACATTTCATTAAATATCCAACTTTATTGCTCCAAGCGAACAAGATTGCTTTTGGCAGTTAAAACTTCTCACTTGCCCCCTTCAGAACCCTAAGTTACCCCTAAGGGTACCCCATTTGCGGATCATTGGCTTAGATAATAATGCAGAGTCAGAGGTAAGAGATATAAGGACACTTTTCCATAGTATTATGGAAATTGTAGAGAAAAAAATATTATAGTCCCATCTTGATTTAAGAATGTGTGTGTGTGTGTGTGTGTGTGTGGGGGGGGGGGATCAAGTTAGTAACATGCATTAATGAGAGATAGATGTATGGAGAAATAAAGAGGGAAAGAGGGAGAGAGAAGCCTTAAATATAAGCTTTCTTATTCTGTTCTATATACAAGCAGCTTTATTCCAAAAATCCCAGGAAAGCTTAAATCCAACTGTTAACAACATTAGATATCTAATACTATTTATTTATCAAGAGTTCATCAATGTGATCAGGCGACACTCATCATTATCTACCCTCAGACCAAGATTTCATGTCAAATGACCAAAATAGTTTGAGCTATGTTTGAAAACAGAGGTGTGTTGTGATTCAGGTGGATCATAATGTAGGCTGCTGAGTGGAGGATTTGGTGTAGAGGAATTGAAGCTTCACCCATTCTAGGAAATAAATGTCACTTCAATCAGGAGAGACAAGAGAATCAAGTAAAGATGTTGAATGCAGCAGACGATATGTGATAATTAATCATAAAGTCTTTTATAACTCTTCAGGACATTTCCTATCAAGATAGAATATATCCCCAATGGGATCCAGATGGTGGTGGTGGCAGATGGCTCTGTGGAGAATGATGAAATGATGAAATTCGTGAGGCGTGCATAACAGCAACATCAATGAAGTAGAGGTGCAGAGAGAATCCTATTTAAAAAGGCGGCAGCAAAGTGATGGCGAACAGCGAAGATGTTTCGCAGTAACAGCAGTAAATGAAGATTGAGCTTGGATGGGAGGTGTGATTGACAGGATGGTGTGAGAATTGACTAGTCCTCCGGTCTGAGCTTTCACTAGATCTTCATTTAATCAATTTTTACTGAAATCTTATTTATTCTCAAGCAAGCCACTAATATCAGGATAAAAGTGCAAAATGAAAACACATTTTTGATACAGCTTTTTTTAGTTTGCGTAACAGACACATCAATCGAGTGAATGATACAAGCAATTGTATCAAAATTAGAATTTAAAGCAGCAACAGTCAAAGACAGAGCCTCGTCTTCTTGCTCTTACACTCCTAGAAATTAAAATTGGATGTTGATTGCATTGAGTGACTTTATGATGTTCAAATAACAACTTAGTTGCATCTTCAACAAATAAATAAAGCAAGTTTCCATGCATTAATGTATTAATACAAGGTTTGACAATTACAAAATTGTGTTTTGTAATTAAACATAACTGTGTTTTAAAAGAGAAACATAAATGTGTTTCATAAATGTAACGTAATTGTGTTAAGTGAAACACGACGATGTTCATTAAATCAATCGTAACTGTGTTAGTACATGCAAAATAATTTTGGTCAGTAAATGAAAGATGGATTTTGTTTGCATTACATGCGTTTTTAATGTTGCAAGAAGTAGATAGTTACATCTTTCTCAGCTAAAACAAGGGAGTTCCATTGTATTTATGTAATACCAAATGGTTTTGGTATAAAGTAAACCGTGCTCAGTGAATGAATCATATTCAATCATTTTTCAAATCAATCAAGACTATATTAGTACGCACTAAATAATAGTATAATCAGTGAAACATTGATGTTATTTACATTACATGACTTTTTTGTGTTAAAACAACAGAATGGATGCATCTTTGACAATTAAAACAAGGGAGTCTAAATGCATTAATGAAACACTATGGGGTTGTGGTATTAAGTTATTGAGTTAAGTACATGAAACATTGTTTGTTACATTCAATTCAACTTTATTATATAACACTTAATTACACAGCTCTGGGGAAATTTGCTTAAAAGTGTTTAGTAAGATCTTTTTCCTCATATTCAACCTAGTTTCGTAGGTCCGGTTGATATAATCAGGTTAAGTTTATTTCTTAGTGAGGAGATTTTTTGCACTGGTATTTTATTGATTCTATAATGCCTGTCCAGTCTTCTTGATGGAGGGTCTTCTTGCTTTCTGATTGTAATTGCTGCGTGTGAGTTGATGTGTGCTTGTGACATATGCTAATGTTTAGCCTATATTGGTCATATCCTTCAAAAACACGACTGGAGCAGCCTTGAAACCGCATCTGATGCAGAAACCTGCTTTTACTCAGGGCCACGCCGACCCCTCAGACAGGCTTTCTTCCAAATGCAACATTTTATTTAATATCGAAATAGGCACTCTGAAGAGATCAGACCTCTTTTGCGTGCTCTTACCACATGAATTTCAATGAACTGCTGCACTTCAGCTGGCAGTTCAGCGCCACAGCCTCCTCCCTCTCACAGGGAAACAAGCCGCGCAATTAGAGTACTTTTGCAAAGTAATAGTTCGTGTGAAAGGAAAAAAATATAAAATTAGACACTCAATAATAAATGGAAGGACTGTATTGTTTGTTTTCTCCCGTTTTGCTGCGTGACGTACTGTGTGACACGTTTCTATAATCGACACTGTGTCTCGCTCTGAGCTCATTATTGTGGCCAGATGGAAACGACAGTCACCTCCCCTCAATCATGGCGGCTTCGACAAGGTCCTGACAGTTCTTGCCCACAGAAACACGATTCATACACCGATTAATATGCAGGCCTTTGTTTATGTGCTGATTCTCATCCGAGGGATGCTGGGAAGAGATTGTTTTTGTTCTATCAAGTCAATGAGAAACATTGATTTGATGGTTTTCCTCATGCGGCTGAATCAAACATTGGCCTTTGTGTCATCAAATGTCATCGATAATGACTGCTGCTGCCGGCAGGCAAGGACTCAGAACAGCCACAACCCCGCAAAATGAAATATGGTTGTTCTTTCCCTGGGGAACGGGAAAAGATGGTTGGCAGGTATTCAAACAACTAACCACATTTTCTTTGAAATCTCTGAAGCGCTAGATTGAGAGAATGAGTAGTTGTGAACACTTCATGTTAAAATGATTTTTACACTGATGACAAAACAAAAAAAAACTGTGTCAATGACTGACAGCAAGCAGCTAGTAAATTGCTGTAGCGTAAATCACAGTAATTAACTGGGAGTTAGTTACAGTAAATTATATCACTGTAATTGACTGGCAGTAAATAATCATTAAGTTACTATAAAATATATATTGCACAAATTAACCGGTAGCAAGTAGATAGTAAGAGACTGTATAATAAATCACAGCATATTTACTGTTACTACAGTAGAAAAAGATTTACCGTCATGTTTTCCCATTGTAACTTTATTACTGTGATCACGATTATGATATGAATGCCAGGTTATTTTATAACCATACACAGTTTATTACTGTAAAGTCTTTTACGGCAGTGTGGGGCCTATGCTGTTCAAATACGCAGAAAATTCCTGTGGATTTGTTTTACAGTTTACATACTGATTGTTGATGAGCATTCATGCACTCCATTATTGCATTCATAAATATTCCTCAGACAGTGGATGCACCAACAAACCTGAGAATAACATTGTTACAAACCTCCATGCTTACATAACTTCCCAAAGAAAAATGATCAAAGTGTTTATGGGTCCTGTTTCATCAACATCAAACAAACTGCTTCCGACGTATAAATCAAACAGTACGCCACTGCTGACCCTTGACTGAGCGGAGGGAACCTCACTCTTCAGCGTGTCAGAATCTTTGCCACGGGCCGTTGGCTCCACGGACTTTAACGGTCGTTGCTTGAAGTTGGTTACTGCACTAATAGAAGAGGTTTCCACGGTTCATGCAGGTCCTCCGTCTCCCCATAGACCTCTCTATGCCATGTAGACTTGAGGAGACCACTTATTATCTTCCCCGCCGGATTGCTGTTAATCTCTCCTCCATAATGAAAAACACAAAGTGTTTGAGGCGGAAATGGTACGGAGAATTAATCTCCATTAGCACATTTTAAGCACAGCAGTCATCTTTGAGCCTCATTACAGACAAATTCCATTTGTTGTGTTTATTTTCCAAGAAGGATTTTCCCATCATCCCTGAAGCACAGCCCCAGAGGGCTTTAGTCAAACTGTTCACAAACAAATGTTATTAAAATCCCCATCGGCCCTCTACGTTGTTTTCCTGTGATCATCAGCCTTTTTTTTTTACTCTGTGAGTGTTTTACAAACAGAATGACTGGATTTGCAGTAACACTGATGCTAATGGTTGTTTCCATTATCATTTAAATTGATTATTTAATCAATTCAACTCAAAAAGATTAAAAAGTAGAGTTAGTAGAGTTAGATTAAAAAGAGAAGAAGTATTGAAGTGTTTTACTGCTTGTATTTGTTTTACCAAGTTTTGATTATCCTTATTTTCATGACACCAGTGTTCTTGTATATATTATGATCGTACTATAATATGTCATGTTTTACTCATTAGTGGGAGTATTTAGTGGGGGAAAAAAAACAAATAATTGTCATCTGTAACTTACAAACATTAGTCCAATAAGTGTCTAAAAACTAAAACTAACTCATAAGAATTTATACAAGTTAAGCTGCCTTGTTTCATTACAGAGCTCAGAAAAAATAGTTAACTATTTATCTTTATCATCGAGCCACTAGTTCAATCAGATTGTCACTCTGATGGCTGATGAATTCTTCTTTTTTTTTTTACACACATCACTCTCTGACATCCATATAAACACACACCCACACATACACATACACACACACTCACACATAATTCTAGCTACAACCATTGTCTTTCTTGTTCTACAACGCAGCTTTAAGCCTCTTACAGGAAATAAGGAAAACATAATTTTTCTGGACAATGACTGCATATCTGAGATGTCAGCTCGAAAGCCCAACAACATGTAATGCATGACAATTTGTTTTACTCGGATGCCAGTCCTATTAAAATGTAACTTTCAATGGGTTTAAATGGGGCGTTTTGCTGTGAGGATGAATCTGAATTATATAGTTAATTATTTGTATTTTTATAGTATTTGAGGCTGGAAATAAGAAAAAATAACTCACCAAAATACACTAACTTTCCAAAAACACAAGTTAATTACATTACCACAGCCAAAATTCTCAAAAATAATGGAGAGTTAAAAGACCCTAATGAGAAATCTCTGCAAAAGCATTTATTTTAATATGCAAACTGTGCATCAAAGATGATCGATGCTTCAAACTATGTAATTATTATGTAATAAGACAGATAATGTTTAATTGCAGAGAATGATGACATTACAGAATAGTTCAGTTTTGTTTTTGCTGCCATATTTGTTAAAAAGTCATTGCATATAAAATGTAGTACCGTGAAAAATCGAGAGAGGCCCTATTCAAACTCTGTATTTAGGAATGACAGCTATGTTTTTGAGAGGCGCCCTGCTGGGTGCAAATGAAAAATAGATGCAGTTTTAGACCTCAAAAGATACTTCACATTTCACTACCGTGACACCAGTGACGGCGTGAGACTCGGTGCCTTCATGTAGGTGGAGCAGTCACACTGAGAGGCGGTTTGTTCTCTACTGGGGGGATTAATGGAGAATTTATACAGAGAGAAAGGGGAAAAGTGCGATCCAAAGGGAGAGGAGAGAGAGTGTGGTGCAGTCAGTCAGTGCAATCAGTCAATCATACACAGAGAGACAGAGATAGTGATTGACTGTCAGTCTGCAGGAACAGGAGAGAGCTCTCGTCTTCTTCTCTCCCTAGCAGGCAGTTGCACAAAGTGAGAGAAGAAGCCAGCATGGAGGAAGTCATCTGCATCTAAATAAAGACCGACAATGGCTTTGTCAGAGTCCATTAAGCAAATTGCTATATTTGATAAATACATCCACCATGCTTTTTTCCTCTCCCTCGCCTGTTCATAAAAATCAGTCTAGAGCAAAAACGGCTCTCATTTGGTGTCTACATATGTGGTGAGACATGATAAAAGATTCCAATGAGGTATGATTTTAATGCAGTTATGACTATGAGTTGTATTTTGGCGTGAGATGGGTTGCATCTTATCAGGCGCACACTCAAGAAATATACTCCAGTCCTATATAGACCAATTCATGATTGCTTTTATATGGATATGACTCTCGCGCTATCCAGACGACAAATTCTATATACTATAACCGATTGCTCCACATCATCATTTGAATGTTGCAATTTTTTTAAAATTTTTTTAAACGAAGGTTGCTAAAAGTGATTCTTTCTTCTGTAAATGAAGGCACAAGATGGCTGCTGTGACTCTGTAACGAGTTGGAGGGAGGTCTTTGTTATCTGTCAAAGATATAGCAGCCCCCAGGTTAATAGCTGAAGCCACTTTACTTATTCAGCTCTGCTGCCTCCAAGATGCCTTATTTCCCAGATCTGTACTCTCACTTCCTGTTTCTGCAGCACACAGGGTAGGCTTCTCTGAAAAGCAATAATAGCCATCATTTACATGTATCAGAGTTTTGTAAGGTTCACTTTTATTATTTTCTATTACATATACAGTATTCTACCATCAATGTCTCTCTTATTGAGTTATTATCCATGATAAATCAGTGTTTTCCAATGAAATAAAGCCACATAATGAAGTAAATACTTTATAATTTTTTTTTTATTCTCATTGTGAAAGTGTTCCCTGCACTGGACCCATCCCCATTGTAGAGTATTCTTTTCTGATGAAGTTACTTACAGTTAGGAATAATTATAATAATAATTATAATAATTAAGTGTTTTCCAATTAAAATAGAGATTATTATCTTTATTTAATTGGAAGTCCGGAAAGGACTGGCAAACTAATCAGCTAGTCAGTTAGAAAATTAATCAGCTCCTATTTTCATAATTATATAGAGTTCAAGCTATTCCAGCTCTGGCGCTCGGGCGACTACAGCTTTGGGACAGCCTACTGCAGGAGATGTGACTCGCTGACTGACATCTTTTGGGGCAGCTGTAGCTCAAGGCGTATTTTGTCCTTAATAAAGGTTACATTATTGTTCTTATTTGAGTTGACATAACAATACATGTGTAACATAATGGAATGCCAAGCAAATTCTGAAGGACAATTCCTGGTCTGTACGTATTCAACCTCTCGCGTTAGCATTAAAGTAAACCCTAGCACTCCTTTGAATCTTGATTATTATGCCTAATATAGATTTTCTCATTGAATTTATTTATTTATTTCATATTATTTATTCTTTCAGGTTTATGGAACTTGTAGTTTTGTCCGTAATGGAGACAGTCGTGTTGCAGAGGAAGACCAGAGATGGAGATATTCCATCTTAATTAAGTAACAGAGGTAGCCATGATAACGAAGGTAAAGAGGGATAATATTTATGTTAGTACGGAAACTTACCAAAGACATACAGTGGAAAATACTTTAAGTTGTCTAACAAGATGCCACTATTCCTTTTGTTTTATATTGATTTTGTCTTAGATTAATGTATTGTTTCCATCTCCAGTTCAATTTCTGGTTAATTTGACATTGTTCCTGCATGTGAAATCATCCTTCTGTTTATTTATTCCTTTTTAGTGCTTAATTGTATTCATTCAGTTGTTGCAATCATTGACTGTTTTTAAGAAAAAAAGTCACTCTATACTCCATCCTCTTGTTTTTAGATGTTTCAACTTTGTTTTGCATTGGTTTTCCAAAATAGATTTGCATTTTATCACCTTCTGAGTCTTTATGTTGCCATTAAAGCAGTTTGCAAATACAAACGTTTCTAATGGTGCTACATTAATAAAGGTTATAATTATATCATATTATTAATAAATCATTTTCTGAGCAAAAACGCCAAACATTTCTACATTATTATAGTGACTAATGGACTAACATTAGTCACATTAGTGACTAATGGACTAACATGTCTGGTCATTAACGATTATTATTAAAAGATTACACTGAGATGATGTTTAAATTATATAGAAAAGTGATGGAAAGATTTCCAGGCTGCTAAAACTAATTAGCAACTTTATGTAAGAAAAGTATCAGGAGCCAAAAGGTGGTTGAAGAGGTGATGCTGAAGCTGGATATAATGCTAATGGTGCTAACACCTGAAGCCACACATGAAACCTGATCTCAGCTCGTCTCACCTTCAAAGCTGTCGTCAGCACGCACACGCAGACAGCATGAAAACACTATCAGGACCTCCAGGAGATTCCTCGCCCTGCTATCTCAAATCTGCTTTCTATACTGACAACTCAAAGTGATACCTAGCTCCCGTCGGTGAAGAAAAAAGCCTCCAGGCTACAGCAGTGGATTGGGAGAAGAAAAAAAAGAAGTCAAATCAGACATATTAAGTGGATTAGGAGCTATCTGCAGCACAGCGTGTAATTGGTTTTGTGTTATCGTTGTAACGTCAGATAGGTGCTAAATGAAAAGCCAGTTTATTAGGGGGTAGACCGTCTTCAGAGGGTTTGGTTGTGATTTAAAGGTCTTGTTTCAGATCCTCCCCAATGATTGTGGAAGATAGACCGCTTCGTCTGAGCCTTGCATTTTCTTCACAGATGTAATTCCCCCCGGTTTTCTGCTGATTTCATTCTCCCCAGCCTGCAAGTCTTAAGCGAATGAAACTCAGTGCGGGAGTAATAATGTTTTATTCAGAAGACGTTGAATACTACTCTCATACTCTTAAGCTGTTTCATTGCTTTGGAGAACTCTTACAATAGTGGTGTTCCTATATTTCCTTGATAAAAATGTTCTGTAATGATATAAGTCCAACACTCTAGACATCCGCTGCATCTATTGCGATACAAAGCAACGTCATGGAGATCCTAGCTTTATTACATTCTGTTGTCTTGTCGGTTGTTTGAAAAGAGAAAAAAAGGGAGTTGTAGATCTTCAAAAATAAAAACATATATTTGTACATCTTGGGCAGACTACCGATTCTGTAATATGTCCGTCAAAGTCTTTGATTCTGGCAAACTGGTTTTACATGGCAGCGGTCGATTTATGATTTACAACCAATTCAGCCATGACCACTGCAAAAATGTCTGTTAGTCCCCAGTAGCTCAGCTTCAGCTGCAGCAGAACACGACAGCTACCTATCCAATTCTAAGAATCGGATTCTTACCCTCCCTTCACTGGGTGCCAGTTAAAATTCAGGATTGATTTAAAAAAAATCTTTCAATGATTTTTAAAGCCTAACAAGGTATGGCATTAACAGAGCTTCCAACTGGCTACGCTCCACGTTGTACCCTGAATTCCGATGTAGGAACCCTTGCCCTCATCCCTAGAGGTCAAGGCTGGTGATGATGAAGAATAAAAAATAGATGAATGATTGATTCCAACATATGATATTTGATAATCAGTCTGTCAGAAAGCCTTCGCCACTCAGACTCTTCAGGGGGATTTTGATCGAAGGGTATCTACCCCGTGCAATATCCCCCATTGGAGTTTAGATACTGGTAGTGGTGACCGATGACACTGCTGAGACTGATAAATTAACAAGCTGTTGGGTCTGCAAGGAATAGGAGGAGATTGGGTGGTAAAGGCAGATCAACAGCATGGAAGAACAAGATGGAAAAAAGAAAAGACAGAAGAACAGACTTTAGCTGATGGTGAGGCTAAGCATGAAGGTGTGTCACCATAATTGGACAGAGCTGACTGAGCTTGGCTGATATCAAATCATGTCTCTAATCATGAGGCAGGTAATAACGGTGAAAGGTGAGAATAATGAGGTGCTATGAGCACTAACTGTGGCCCATGTGCACAAGGAGATTGGAGACTGAAATTTTACTAATATTATATTGTTATCAAAAAAGGATAGAAGATGTAAAAGATTTCTCTCTAAACCTCATAACAGACGAGCCTAAAATCCAAGAACATTAGTGACATATGAAATAAAAGGAACATCTATGAGGGTCTGTGTTTCACATCTGGAAACCTCAGCTCCTTGGTCTTTTTGAAAGTGACTGACATGCATGTGAAAGAGTCTGGGGGGACTTGTCTGAGGTCATGTGACCTCATGGTGAAGCTGCTCATGTGCACTGCAGAGTGCTGCCAATGGTGCAAAATAAGCTGGAAAAATGGAGCAACCATGGTGCTATATTAATAAAAGCCATGAATGATTTTCTGAGCAAAAATGCCAAACTTGCCAATCATCATTATTATTATAGTGACTAATGGACCAACATTCCTGATCATTAAGGATAATTATTAATGGGTTACAATGAAATTAGATTAGATCACACAGAAAAGTGATGGAAGGATTTCCAGGTTTCTAATACTAATTAGCAACATTACGTAAGAAACGTAGCAGGGAGCTCTGAGGTGCGTTGAAGATGTGATGCTGTAATTTGATATCATGCTGCTAACCTCATAATTTAAGATCCTAAAATCTCAGACAAAGATTATATTTGTGACTTATGAAACATAGGGATCTATGAAGCCTGCATGAGTGTCTGTGTTTAACATCTTGAAAGTGACTGACATGCATGTGAAAGAGTCGGCGGGGACTTCTGTGAGGTCATGTGATCTCATGGTAAATGTGCTCATATGCACTGCAGAGTGTTCTCAATGGTGCAAAATGGGCTGGAAAAATTGAGCATGGAGCTGAGAGACCAGCTATAGAGAGAGCTGAGTGGCTCATCTCCTCGTCCTGACTCACAGTTTCAGCTCTCATCTCTGCACACCACTGTTAATTAAATACTGTACGGTGGCAATCTCTATCCTTCATTGACATCTTCTGCTAAAAACATCTTCTAAGAATAACAGAACCGTTGGGA
Source organism: Lophius piscatorius (assembly GCA_009660295.1). Classification (NCBI taxonomy): domain Eukaryota; kingdom Metazoa; phylum Chordata; class Actinopteri; order Lophiiformes; family Lophiidae; genus Lophius; species Lophius piscatorius. The sequence goes on from VRLP01000719.1 coordinate 115,455, forward strand.
GAGCAGTGTTCACTTAATGCGAGTGGGCTGTTCCAGCTCAACTTTTCTGGGATGATGTCACACTAGTTATGTAGCTAGCAGCTTATTTTCAGTGTTGATGGGTGCAAATGGAGCCTACGGTCTGGCTGTTAGGAGAAAAAATGCCATAGAGGCTTGTGCATCTGGTACTGATGCATGTGGCTAGTTAGCATGCATTATTCAAAGACTGAATGCAGCAGAAATGATGTACCGGACTCGTACTGGAGGATGCAATGCCACCATGGGGTCTAACAGTGAGCTTTTTCCTACAGTGTAACTGAAATGCATTCCCTGATGCACAAAGAGGAAGCTTTCAGTTAAGGCTAGAGTATAGAATTCTACAAGCACCATCACTGATGTAGTCCCTGAAAATGTATCCACAAAACTCAACAAACATACAACAAATCCATGCGATGATGTTAATATTTCTGGTAACAGATACTGGACTAGCTGATTGTCACACATCTTTTCACACACTCAGCAGTACACACAAGCTCCTCTTTTCAATTTACAGGAGGGAAATGAAGGTTAACTGAAATAGCCTCGTCTATGAAATGAATTGGAATTGATTTTTACAATCGTTTCCTTTCTGCTGTGTCATTTTCTTCAAACAGTGTAGGTTGCTTTTTTTTTTGCCTCAGAGCTGAAAAGAGTCCTCCATTCCATAGCATCTCATAATATCCCCGCAAAGTCAGTCCGCATCCAGGTCCCTAGATCCTTACTTTAACATAACTCAAAAACCATTGCAGGGACACCTGACGCAACAAGCCGTGGGTCTTTGAGCAAGACCCTCAAACTTCAGCTCCCCAGGCGCTTCACAGGGGCCGCCCACAGCTCCGTCAGGGATGGGTTAAATGCAAATAAAAACGTGTAACGTGATAAATAAAGATTATTAAATGTTTTTGGGCCATAATTTCTCAACCATTGGTCTGGTATATCCCCAATTGGTGCGTATGAATCCACTCCAGGAGATCTATAAAAAAAAAAGGGGCTTTTGTGAATATAAACTTTCTGTGGGAGACAACAGCATGGCCTAATGCGTGATTTTGAATCATTGTTTAAATGGTGACATCCCACAATTAAGAAACTGATATTGCATAAGTTCTCTTCTCTCTCTGATTTGCCTTTAAATAAACTAAATGATTCCTACAGCTTGATACTTGTCTGAAGATATTTATGCCAGGTTAACTCACTGCCTGCCAGGAGACACTTATCTTACTGTAAACACAAGTTGTATTGAGTGTCTGCCAAACCGCTGCTGAATGATGTTTTCATCGTAGAGCTGTGGACAAGGATAAAACCCCACAGACCTAACCCTTAAGAACCCAGACCAATTTCTCCGTGACGGAAAAGCATTGGGGATGTAAAATAGACTTTATGGACCGCATGCAACATATTTATGAAATTATTTTGAGTGTGTCAGAAATGTGTAACATTACAGACAATATATTTTAAATTGGGACAACATGGTAAATCTTCTCGTCATTTGAATTTAAAGGGGGGCATATTGTTGTTTAGAATGCCATTTTTTTAAAAACAATTTCTCATTTGAAAATATTTGAACTATTCTTGTTAGGCTTTACATCACAAAAATGTGTAAACTGACAAAACATCATATTGGAGGGCTGTTCAACACAAACTGAAGAAGAAAATAGACTTATGTAGTAAACCTGAGATCAGAATCCTGTTTGAACCATTGACATATTTTAAATACAGCATGCTTTTTTGTTCATTTAACCTCAGTCGATTTAAAAAAAATAATTCTTTATTCAAGAAAGTATGCACATTACATTTCTCTAAGACGATGATGGTGGCATTGACCACTTTTCAGACTTTACAAAAGCCATACTTGCCACATTTGACATGCCAAGTTGGAAACCCAGTAAGTGCAAACATCATATAGAACTCTCTTGGGTGATGGTATTGGCTGTGGAGATGAGGCAGTTCACTAAGACTTGCTTAATTAACAAGAATAAAGCTGTATAAGGAACAATCAGTCGCCATGCGTTTGATTGGGTTATACAGGTATTCTTTCTGAAATCTGGATCTATTTCAATAGAATCCTGCACACTAACATGAACATATGCAAATAGAAACAGACTGACACATCTATAAATGATCAGAATTTAAAGGCTGAGGTCAGTTCTTCACCTCAGATGGTGAACTAATCGTCCAAAGCTATAATATGATATATACATTAAAAACAAAATTTGGACAAAATCGAACTAACGACTTTCAAAATCGACACTCAGAGAGGGAAACCTACCTCATATATCAACCCATCTGCCGAGGAGGAGTCACTGGTGCTACAACACCAACAGGTGAAAGCAACCCTGAGGAAGATCAATGTCCACAAAGCAGCAGGACCAGACGTAGTAGCAGGCAGGGTACTGAAGACATGTGCTGAGCAGCTAGGAGGGGTGTTCTCCAACTCAATTAACCAGTCCCTGCAACAAGCTCCTGTCCCCACGTGTCTAAACTCATCCACCATCATCCCACTACCTAAAAAGTCATTGTGAAATGCCCGAATGACTACCCGCCACATAGTGTTTTGAAAAGCTGGTAATCTCACACATCAGATCCATCATTCCGCCAAACAAATACCAGTTTGCATACAGAGAGAACCGCTCCACAGAGGATGCCAACACGACATCGCTGCCAGCAGCCCTGACACAGCTAAAGAAGCCCAAAAGGTACGTGAGGATGCTCTTTGTGGACTTAAGCTCTGCATTAAACACTATCATTCCCCACAAAACTGGTGAACATACGGAACATCATTGTATAGGCTCTTCGCTGTTTTCATGGACTCTCTCACAGAAAGACCACAATAGGTGAGAATAAGCCACAACTCCTCCTTTGTCGTCACCCTGAACACAGGAAACCAACAGGGTTGTGTGTGGAGTCCAATCCTTTTCACACTGCTCACACAGGACTGCACCCCTATCCCAAATAAACTCAATAATAAAATTTGGAGACGATACACCAAAAGCGGGACTCATCTCAGACAATGATGACACAGCATACAGGCATGAGGTGGACCATCCGGCTAGGTGGTGTGACGACAACAACCTGGTCCTCAACACCTCTAGGACGAAGGAGCTGATCATCGACTTCAGAAGTGAAGAGGGAAGGAAAGAGAACACCTCCCTCTCCAAACATATGGACTGCAATGTGTGGAGAATGTGTGGATAAAGTCCCTTGGAGTCAATGTATCTAACCAGCTTTCATGGAGGTCCAACACCTCAAACCTGGTCAAAAAAGCTCAACAGAAGTACTTCTTCCTAAGAAAGATGAAAAAGGCCCAGCTTCCACAGTAACTGATGCTCAACTTTTACAGTAGTACCATTGAGAGCGTCCTGACTTACTGAATTACTGCAGAACGTAGGGACCTGCATCGTTTGGTGAAGGCGGCACAGCGCATCATTGGGTGGGAGCTGCTGACCTCGTCATCATATACAGTATGCCAGCAGGCTGGGGAAGAAGGCCAGCAGCATATACAAGGACAGTTCACTCTTTGAACTGATGCCGTCTGGTAAAGGGTTCAGGGCAATAAGATCTAGTACAAACAGGATGAGGAACAGCCTTTACCCTGAGCTGTGGCCTCAATCACACCCCTCCACCCTATCCAGGCACACGACCGACCCCAGGAGCTATGAACACAAACACACATGCACCCGACACGTCAGAACGACGTTGCGTGGGAGCACATTTACTCACTTGCACGTTTGCAAATATGAACACGGGAGTATGCACTCTCTCTACCTCATCACAGGACTGTGTGCCTCACCTCCTCAGCCTCAAAGCACAATGGAGGAGAAGAAACACAGTTTTGCACAACTTGCACTAAGACCATCTAACTTTGCACATTGATAATGTTCTTACTAAATAAGAACGTTTCATCAAGACATCATCTGTATTCTATTCTATTCCATAACTTTTCTGCCTATTCAGTTTCCTATTATTATTTCTTTATATTTTAAGCTTGTATTTCTGTAACCTATAGGAGAGATATCGAAGTAACAGGAAGTATCTGCCACAGACACGGCAGCAGGATTAGGATTCCGGGGGTATAATTACATACAGCAACATAAATGTTTAATAATGCCAAGGTCACCTAAAGGAACAAAATACATCAAGAAAGCAAAGTAAAGTAAAGCTATGAGACGGAAAACAATGGCCAAGTTGGAGGATGACCTCTGTCACATTGCATGTAGTCATTTCATCCATTGTTAATACCCGGATGAAGTATTGATGAGAGCTGCTTTATGCTTGCTACTCTCATAAGGCACAGGTGGGTCTGTATTTGTGCCCACGAGCTACATAATATAACATCGCCGCTAAAACTACATGAAATATCAAGCTGTGCAGTAAATCAGAAGAATCCCTCTTTTGTTTTTTGTTATGTTTAGTCTTATTTAGGGCTTGTTTTGGCCTTTATATTGAATAATAGACAGGTTCAGCTGTTTGTTATAGAAACAAAGTTATCATAGGAGTCAAAGGAAAACATGCTGCCTAAATAGGAAAATGGATTATTCTGTGAGTGTTCAGTAAAGTGGATGTCATTCAGAGACAAAAATCTAAATGATAAAAATGTTGTTTTATTTTATTAATGAGCGAATTATAATATTATTTCTCTAGTTTGCTGGTAAACTTTAAAGCATGATAATCTAGTTTTTAATTTCCTCGGAGTTCTTAGGTGAGCTTTTTTTTCCTTTTCTTCCAGTGGTCACGTTTATAACAGTTTATCAGTTGACAAAAGGACCAAAATGCAAACACAAGGCAAGAAATATGAGAAACAAAAAGCAAGTCTTAGCAACATAAAGCTAAGGCTCAGAGTCATCAGGTCATCTATAGCAGATGTTGTGGGACAGTGGGAGGAAACCCACTCAAACATACGGAGATCATGCAAACTCATCACAAACTGTCCCCAGAAGGATTTGAACTCAGAACCTTTTCAGTGTGGCAACAGTGCAACCCCTACAGCTTCATGCTTCAACAGTGCAATCTTTCAAGAATTCGTCATGAGATATCTAAGTCCAGTCGCATCATCTCTGTGGGCTGCATCTCCTTAATAATTGATTGGCTCGCAGGCCGACAAGCATCCTCTCAACTTGGATGACTCTGGTGTCATCTCTCTCTGTCTCTTACATCCTTGGAGATTAAAAGTTTCTACATTTTCATGTTTCATTTTTACAGTTGACTTTAGATTTCTTTGTTGACCCACGTTACCCATCAAATATCTTGTCAGACCAGAGTATAGCTGTTTGATCCTGATCTCAGTCCAGGTGAAGGTTGACACTTGAAAAAATGGTCCATGTGAAATGATCAGAATGTCTGGTCCAAATGACAATGTGAATGCTCCCAAAATTATATTGTTTACATCTGACTTTTTCAATAATTTGTTATGCCTAAATTGTCAGAAGTGGACCTTGTAATGCCTGAACAGAATTTGCTGCTTAAGTATCAATGGATTTGTATGTTTTTCTTTTCAATAATATAAATGTCATTGATTGATTACATTTACTTGAATGTTACATGCATTTGTATGAAATAATTTCAGGTTTGCAAGATTAACATTAAGTAATCCAAGACTTGAGGTTCAACAACTTAACTTTTGTTTTTCTTTTTTTGAGTATACTGATGATGCAAGCTGTATAGAACCTTCATATACTTCTCAACCGTTTAGTTGAGCACATAATGAGTGACTATCTCTTGTTGAAAAATGTGTGCCACTTGACAGAACTTGCTTATAATATGAGGCAGTAGCAGCATGTAAACAATAAAGAGTAAGGGGCCGAGGATAGAGCCCTGGGGCACACTTTGGTTCTAAGGGGCCACTGAGAAGGAGACATTAACTATGGCTATTAAAGTTCCATTCGATAAGTTGATTTTTTTTTTCTTTTGGCATATTAAAGCATTAGTAAGACTTACTAAACAGAGTTATGTAAGGTGATACAACCAAAAAAATAAGGGTCAAATAGTTTTTTAAAAACATGCTTTCCTAAAAGTTTTAGCTAATATATTCAATATTGACTATTTCCCATGAAATAGAAAATTGAATCATGAAGTAATCTTTAAAAACATGCTTGACGTCTTTACTTCAAACATTTAAATATAATGATAAAAAAAAGTGGTGAGCAGAAAGAAAAGACAATAAATTCAATCTCAACACTATTAGATCACAATTTACATGACCGGAAAAGGATCAGGAAGAAATATAAACGTATTATATTCCACCACCTTTATTCACTAATTAATTATTGTGCATAACTCCCATATTGAAATCCTGGCTTAGTCATATAGTTGCCAGCATATTTATTGACTTTCTAAAATACATCTAATAAAACACACGTATAAGCTTATTTGATCTTCACGTTGGGGAGATAGAGATTGATTACTGGGCGAGCTACATTGACTTTTAACACGAGAGTGAGCGCTGCACTGAGCTGTCAATCATCTTCTTTTTGTTTTATTCACATATCCATATACGTCCTTACAACAACTCCACATAGTTACACATGACTGCAAACCCCTGATAATTATACAACACCCTTCTTCATGCCTGTACCTCGTGAAAATCATTTCTTTGAACCTTTGCAGAATATTGTTTTGCAAAACTACTTACAGTTTCTGAATTTAATTTACCCCTTAAAGTGTAGCCCTCTCTCTTTCAAAAAAAATAAAAAATAAATTCTCAATATTTCCTGGTAACAGATTACTCCTTACGTTTTACATTATTTGTGGAATTTTAAATTCCACAAGATCAAATCATTTCTGGGTTTTAGAATGTAAGAATAATTGGTTGGTGGTTCAAAAATAACAACTTTATAAACTTTTCTCAATCCTCTTTTTTTGAATTGTACACAACGGTTTTGAGTAACTATTTGTATACGTTTCTCCAAATCTCTGCACAGTCATTTAAACATGGTAATACCAGCGAACGGTAAAGAATGTGGAGTGATTTGTGATCCGGAATGTGTTTTTGGCTTTTGCAGGGTCTGAAATTCTTCCAGACGGTTGTTGATGTTGGATGTGTGGTTGCCAGGAAATGATGTCATCTATGATCACACCAAGGAACTTGCTTTCATGTTCTCACCCTCTATGTGTACCAGTGCTGGATTTTCTGTTTTAGAGTTTCAATATACTATGATTTTTGTCTTGCTAAGATTTAATGACACTTTTTAATGTTATACCATTTTTAATCTGATTTCTGAGGTGATAAAGTCCAAAAGTTGCTGTAAATTCTCACCAGAACCCAAAATGTTTGTGATTATTGAAATACAAATTTCAATAATCCTGAAAATTTACATTGATAATTGATGTAAAGAATAAATGATTGTGGTCCTAACGCTGATCCCTGGGGAAAACCGCAATCAATGTCCAAACAATCAGATTAACACTCCATCAATCTTCACAAATTCTTGCTTGGTTTTTTCTAAACAACTTCTGATAAATATTTTGTGATTAATTGTGTTAAAAGCTTTTTTCGGATCAATGAATGTCGGTGGAATTAGTCATTTCTTCTATGAGTTCAGTTAAAGCTGGTGATGTAGATCGGTTTGTTCTGAATCCATATTGAATGTCCCTGAGTAATTTATGTTTATGTGTGGATTTCTCTAACCTGTAGTTGAATAGTCTCTTAAATAAGAACTGTGGAAGAATAGAAACAGGCCTGTCAGTTTTGAAGTGGTGTTTGTCAGTTTTTTACAGTGTTATGACTTTTGCTATTTTCATTTTAATTCTGAAATTGGCCCGTTTGGAGTGACACGTTGGCGATGGGAGTTTGTGGTTTGGAAAACCCATTGATTACTCTTTTACTAATTCCGTACCTATTTTAATACATTTAGTAGAATTACCATTTACTAATGTCATTCCATATTCTCTTTAAGTGTACACTTATGTTCACTGTCCATCCATCGGCTCTATAACATGAGAGTATTGTGGTGAGCTCATCCAGGTATGTGTATGGAGGATGGAGCCCTGGGGGACGGCTAAGTAGGATTTTTTTTGAGCATATTATCGCTAATGAGGACTTACTGAACAGAAAAATAGTAACAAACAAACAAAAATAGGACCCAAAAGGTTAAAAAATCATAATGATCAAAAACTGCAGCAGATTGACTTGAACTACTTTCACTATATTGACAGACAACTAAACTTGGTGGTATCATCTTGTCAATCATATTTTCCATAGCAAACCACAGTGGACATTAATAGCGATAGCCGAGTCTTAGGAGTTAGAGGGTCATCCACTCACTTCTGGCATCCACATGTAGACGGAGCCTTGACCTATAGTTTCTACTTTTACATATTTTTTTTTTCTCCATGAAAAAATGTCTCCACATATAACAGCAATTTTTTCTTCCGTGTTAATTTACAGCCGGCTTCACCAGAGAGTTTGTCACATTATTCGAGAAGCTCCTGCTGCTTTACTACGTTATCAGCTCGTGGAGTGATAACGAAAGGCTCCATTATGAAAACTACTGAAATTAACCACCATAGAAATCCACCGCGCGGTTTGGAAAGACTCGTTGATTGTCTGATTATCTCTGAATAGTCCCTGACTGAAGAGCTTGTCCCGTGTGAGCCCACCCTGCTTACTGCCCTCCCATCGCCTGCCTCCCTCACCATCACGACAACCTCAGGCGCTATAAACACCAGCCCCGGAAGTTCAAGGGAAAATCAGCTGCCATCAATCACTAATGCAGATGAGAGGAACAACCTCTGTGGAGCAGCTCAGGCTGTGGAACATCACACGGCACAATTAAAACCCCAGAATGCAAATCATCTTCAGTCAGTCACTAAATGGAAAGAGCCTTCCTTTCAAGAGTGCTCAACAGTGGCAGGCTTTTCAAAGGCTCCCGCCCGTGTCTGCAGTTTAATGATGAAAGTCAGGAAGGAGGTCTTGTCAGAGGGAGAAAACAGTCTGTTTTGCAAGGTTGTTACCATGACATTTAGCACCAGTATCAGGCTCCTGAGGATGCTTTAACACGCCGTTTCAGTCAGCTTTAAGTGCTGCGGGGAATTACTCAGTGTCATTATTATTTGGGTATTTATTCTTACCACTGTTCCGAATCCTCCCTCACTGTTCCAAAGTGGAACGCATTATGTGAAACTTTGCTAATTAAAAGACATACCTGTGGGGACTCCTTGATTTGGATGTTTGAATTTCATTAAGTCTTTGACCGTGCTGCTTCGGTGTGGAAGTTTGAGATTGAGCTAAAATGCTTTTTGGCCATGACTGAGTAATTACAAACGGCCCCAGAAGGCCCTAAACTTATTATTGAAGCCTTGGAGAAATACATTCAAATGTTCTTAAGCACTTCTCAGTGGGGTTGGTGAGGAATCCTCTTCTGGAGAGATGGGTATGAATAGACTGTACCTCAGTGAACACTGACATTTTGAAAGCTAGAAGTTGTTCTTATTAGCAGTAGCTTTGCCTTCTTTATAGATGCTTTTATTCTCTTTAGCTCCAGGGTCCAGCATGATGTCACTTTTGTGGGAAGTTCACCCAGTGAACTTCCCACAATACTGACAAATCATATTGGCTCTTGTCCAGAGACACAAATGCTGCTGACCCTGGGATCTAGTTTATCAAAGAAAGATATCACATTCACACATTTCGCAAAGTGGGAAGTGAATGCGTTGTGATTCATGAATATAAACCAGTATAAATTAACAGGATCAACAGTTTGCACACATGGGTATATATATAGAAGATGAAGGTACCAACTATCATGTTTGTTTAATGCAGACCAATACATCGTTCACTTCATTAGATCTCCACGTCGGGAGGGAGAAGGAGAGACTGACTGATTGATGGGTGAGCTGCACTGACTTTTAGCAAGAGAGAGAGCGAGAGTGCGGTGCACTGAGCTGTCAATCATCAGTTTTCCCCCCAACATTAGAATTTTATTTCAATGTGATCTGAAGAAGTGATCCCATCTGCTCTACATTACTGTCAAGGTTCTTTTACGCTTTATGGGAAATAGATTAGCAGCTCTGAAATAAAATTAATCAGATTCTAAACGCTGACACACACCGATTAACCACGACATTAGAAACTGTTACTGGTTGATTGTTGGATATTCAACAAAGCTGAAATCCGACGTCATCCTGCAGACGAATAAGTTATTTATTTGCATGCTCGATCGATTTAGCTGGAATCTGATCCATCTGCACTATTTAATTTTTACTATCATCTCCAGTAGATCCACCTGCAGACTCACCATACCTATCAGACAAACCCACTGCTTGACCCATCCTGGAACTGTTGGACACCAGTGCCTCTGGTTTATAGTCTGTGAGGATGACAGGTTCTGTGTTGTGTGTTAGATTGCTGCTCTACAGTTCTCCAGATTCCTTAAACAGCTGATAAACCTACATACATTGGCCAATGCATAACCGGCTGACGTGATAAATCCTTCATACAAGATAGAAGCGTAATGAATGTTATCTTTCATAGTTTAGAAAGGAAACCTGTCAATTTAATCTTTATGAAATAACAAGTGTGCTCTCTGTGAATTGGGTAGGCCAGTGGATGGACCCAGGCCCACTACGTCTGCACATAACGCCGCGCCTCATATGAACCGGTGTGATTGACTTTCTCTTTCGGCAATATCATCTAATTTCTGTCACATCAGTAATATAGATCCAGATAGTTAGCCTAGCATAGCATAAGTACTGAAAAAGGGGTTTAAATGTCTGTAATTAATACAAAAATCAAATGATAAATATTACTATTTCAATCAGGAGTGAATTTACGAACAAAATTTGAACAGTGAAGGTAATTGTTTAAAAGTTGTTGGGGCTCAGACTCAGTAAGGGATTTTGGAAGGAAGCCGTCCACGATGAGTCACAATCTGCTCAAGGATTCTGTCAGTTAAAAGGCTTTTTTTCCTCACCATTGTGTCCATGTTCTTTCTAATTGGGAATTTTTGGATCTCTGTAGAATTAAGAGTCGGTCTAGATCTGCTCTTTTTGGATAATTGCATTGTGATAACATTTGTTGTAATTTGGCGCAATATAAATTAAATTTAACTTAATCTAGTCCATACCGGTATGTCTGTTTCCTGCGAGAAAAGAATTTTCAGCAATCTGTTCTTCAGAAAGCGATAGCCTTGATCAACACAAACACTGTTGACAACTGTTTGATGAGAGATCCATATTTCATGTGCAGTCTGTTGCATTTACCTACATGTGATCATGATTCAGGAAAAAAAACAAAAAACACTAATAGGTAATATGAACCTCATTTCTGTTAATAATTCATCAGAATAGGAAAGATAATATAAATCCTAATAGACCCTCTTAGAAGCCGACTAATTAGGCCTCCCAGTGTAATCAGGGTTTTGATGAGGGCCACGGAAGAGAGCCTCCCTCACAGATCAGGACAGCTGGAGACAGAACACATGTAGATTCACTTTCTTCACCATCATCCATCAGGAAGTTCATGCTGACTTATTTGTGTGTGTGTATGTATGCTAAAAATTACTTAAACGTGTTACCTGGTTTCCAGGCAATTAGTATTCTGTTTATAGCAAGCCTTGCAGCATCAACATCCTCTTGACACCTTCTCTACCTCTCTTAAAGGGTAAAGGTGGGAGCTGAAGGCTTTGCTTTGAATGTTTGAGAAATTTGTCATCATATTATAGAAATGCTTGGTAGAATAGCAGTAAGATCTTCTTTGTACTTCTTAGACCCAGAGGCCTAAGCTTATCTATTAAGAGATCGGTGCCAGCTGCGATCAATACGTTTACAGCTCTATGTGCAGCTGCTGATGGGCACAGACAGCCGATAGCAGCCGATCTAAAGGCACTGATCCAACTCACCATCTGCTCACAGAAACAGAGATGTGGGTCAGATGCTCTTCCCCCCCCCATCACCTTCACTTTGTCCTCAGCCCCTCCACTCTGGTGTGTGGATCAGGGGAGATTTGAACAAGTGGTAGTCGCAGCAGGCAAATAGGCTTTTTTTTTAGTCGGCAATCATTGTGAAATTGGCGGTGCTCAGACAAAATCGCAGCGAATTATTTCTTTCCAAGCAAAATGAAAATATTTGAAAAAATGCTCAATGCCCCTTCTCTAAACCTTTATACAGTAATATATTTAATATAACTGGGAGCAGCACAACAATCTGAAAACAAAGCCTCGGGTCCTAAAGTAACTGTGGTGAAACTATTGCTTGGGGCAGATTTTTGGTGTGGTTATTCATACTGATGCTTCACGGGGGCCTTCGGTTCTCCTGTACAGTTTTCTTTCATGTTCCGTCGAGCATTAAACCCCTCGTCTTCCTCCCACTATCCCAAAACATCCAAAATTGGCGAGTGTAATAAACAGCTGTTCTTAAATGATGACTGTCAGCTTAAGCCTTGTATTTAATGTATAATAAGATCTTTTTTATTATTTGCAACAAATAACTGAATTATGCACTTTATTGGTGACTCGTACATTTCTTTAGATTTGTATAAAGTATTTTTTGGTTTACATTTATTGAATATTGATATTTTTTGACCATGGTTAATTGATTGCATCGTTACATGGCAGGTGTAAGAGGTCCTTGGTTTCACCATGGAGACAGCAAGGTGACGATAATCAGACAAAACTGAAGCACATAAATTAGTCCATGTTGGGGCTTCAACTACCAGCTACACCCTCAATCAGGCCTATCAAAGGAGAGGATTCCCTCTTCTTGTTCTCAGAGACATTTTTATTAACACCTACTTTATTTTTCTTGAAGTCGGATTCTGTTAGGTGTTGATTGAAAGGAATTAACAACTTTCCAGTCAGCGTCTCCAACAGACAGAAGAAGAGGAACACAGGTAGAGGAAACTATATAACCATGCAGATAGGAGATGAGAACAGTTGACTCTTGTTCAGAGGAGCACCCATTTGTTTGTGTTAGTTTATTTAATTTAATGCTAGTGCTCTAGAGCACTTCTATTAAGTTAATATACAATTATTCTTTTCACTTTGGTTCTGTTACCCATCTGAGTTGTAAATACTATGGGTAAATAAAATCCCTATTTCTTTCCACTTTTGCCTGCCCTCTCAGTTTGTGCTTACCCCGGCCCTTCAGTCCATAATTGAGAAAAAGATTAAGATAAGCACATCAACATTTATCTGCTGAAATGCAGTGATTTAAAGTGTGTGCTGGTGCATTAATGTAGCAAACTGTGGTTAACTTGTTTGTGGAAACAGTCGCCTGTCCTGCCTTATCTATCCTCCAGGTTGTTCAGCTGAAAGAGAGCTAACACAGACATAAAGGTTCCAGGAGGGACCAAGGGATGGTGTACAAACATTCAAACTTCTTCTGTGGACTGTTCCCTTTGGGGATCAGCACATCGGCTCATTTGTTTCTGTCATCCCCTGTCCTACCAACCAACTGCATTTCTTCTCTCACAACATCCAGAAATCACCTCTTTAATCTTCCCATTTTTCTCCTTCCTAGCTGCTCCATCTCCAGCATCCTTCTACCAATATAACCACTATCCCTCCTCTTCATGTGTCCAAACCATCTCAGTCTTGCCTCTCTCACTCTCCTCTAACAAGGGCTGTTCCTCTGATGTGCTTATTTCTAATCTTGTCCATCCTCGTCACTCCCAAAGAACACCTTCATATCTGTCTCCTCCAGCTCTTTTCCACACTCCTTGTGGCTCTAAACAGTTGCACCCAAGAACTCCTGCACCTTCTTCACCTCTACTTCTTGCATCCTCACTGTTCTGCCTGCCACTGGGAATACCCTCTTCTTCACTTCATCCAACTCACTCCAGAAATCCTCTTTCAAATCACAACCAACTTGTGGGGCATAAGCGCTGACAACGTTCATCATCATCATCATCACACCTCACATTTCTATATTTCATCCTACTCTCCTCCCTAAACTGTGGCTCAAGAACTGTGGCTATTTTGAAAATAAAACTACCCCTAGTGGTGGAAATATAATCCAACCTTGCCCAATTCTATCCAGTTTTTCATCACACCAAGTCTTTGTTGGTAGAAAATTTGAAAATGACCCATTAAATACTTTTTGATTTATCATTAACACAAAAGGATCTGCAGCTGAGGTAGCGTTGACAAATCCACCTACTTCCAGGAAGTATATCCATCTCTTAAGCAACCTAAAGCTCTGCTACGCTCACTAAATGTATCTTTTCATGTTGTGATGCTGGGCTGATGGCAGGTCGCCTGCTGCTGCTGGAGCTGCAGCAAAAGATGCAGATAAGAGCGGTAAAACCAAAACAATGAGTGGAAAGATATTAAAAAGGTTCAAAGAGCAGAGAACTGCAGAGATGATAATTATTACGAGGACCCATATAGGTTGTTAGCATTCCATTTGCTAACAACAAAGATACGAGCTTCCCCACACTAAATATCTATGGATCCCTCCTGTACTATACATTTCACCCAACACAAATGAAACATCCGTCTTGGATCCATTCTTTCAGAGTGTTTTCTATGGTCGGTTGCTCCCACCCGAGGCTACAACAAAGCCTTGTGTGAGGTGCTGATAAATGTGAGGTGCTCCACCTGTCAAGAGACAAAGCGGGATTTCAACAAGCGCAAGTACATTAATGCGGCTGTTCACTTTTTTATTAGCTCTGGGCACAGGGACAGGCTTAATGCTGCTGCCATGATGATATTACAGTGATGGTAGTGGATTAAAATTGAAACATGTGAATTATTTCAACCTTATATACCCACAGCCCTCTTAACATTTATTAGCTAAGTTTGACTATCTACAACTAAAACATCTAAAACTTAATTTTGATTGGTTGTTATCAACCCTTTCATATCCTGCTCAACTGTTGTTGGTTGGGCCCTTTTCAAGTCACTGTTTCTTCTGGACATTTATTAACCACTTGACTGAACCCGTTTATAATACCACCCAAAGGCAGCATGTGCTTGGTAAAGGGTAAGGGGTCAAAGATAATGCCCTGGGGCAAACCACAGGTCAAATGATCCACAGAGGAAGAGGCATTAAGCTTGGCTTTTGAGAAAGTTCTAGTCAATAGGTAAAATTCTTCTGGTGTATTGAAGCATGCGAGGACTTATTACACAGAATTATGTAATAATTCTGTTTACTAGGAATAATGAATGATGTGTAATGATTTCCATACAACCAAATAGGCCTAATAGTTTTTTTTAATACATACTTGACCAAAAGGTTAAGCTAATCAAATTAGAATGATTTTTTTTCCATGAAAGACAGGAAAACATCATAAAATAATTTTTTTGTCATTTTGGCTAAATTCAGAATGTCTAAAACAATGGCGTCAAAATCAATCACACAGGTGGTCAAATTTAAAAACTTAGCCCAGATCAAGAGCTAAGTTTTAGGCTATAAGATTTGTTTCAAATGAAAAGTGAGTTATAAATGAAATGTATTATTATTATTATTATTATTAAAAACAGGGCTGAAATTTGCCATGTTCAATCCCGCCTTCAGTAATTGCACTGAAAAAGAAAGTCATCTTATGAAATTAATTAACCATTAATAAGAATTTTATATTGATTTATGTTATTCCCTCTACTTGCTATTACACACAATTAGGCCAATTTAACTAGTTTGATAGCATGTGAGCGCTTTTATACGGAACTATTTTCTACAACTTCCATTTCATAAAAGGACATATTCTATTGTTTGCGTAAAAATGACGGTAGTCATTACATGCACCGAACTATAATAATACACCATGCTGTCATTATGTTGCGTCTGCTCTGTTCCCGCTCTGGGTGCTTCTGTACACGTCATGCTGTGTCTTTGTTCCTAGCGTACTTAGTCATCCGAGGATCATTATGTTGCTTGTCGAAAGCCTGCATTCAGTACCAGCATGACTAATCTCAAGTTAGACAGGCGTCCAGTAAAAACAGGAGGCAGGGGTCCTGTGCAGTCACCAACAGCCATCGCTCTAAGAGGATTCACTGAAATAAGAAACTCTCTCCTACCTTACATCAGATGTGTGGTGTTTTCTGGATAGGAATATCCGACAGCTCGCTCCAGCAGCTCTCCCCAGTACAAATTAGTCGTCACTGTGGACTTTCAGTCGTCACCTTCTGAGTTCCTCTCAAACATGTTTCCTGTCATGCACACAACAAAAAAAACAAAAAACTGGAATGCTGATATTTCAGTGTTTCAGATTTTCTAGTTCATTTTCCCTCCCAGAAGGGCAACTTCCAAACAGTCGAACTGAGTCCTGTGCTGGAGTTAATCATCAGATTGTAACTCTTCGGTGTTAATTCAACTCTGCAGATTTATAATTAACCTCCGTCCACACGAAAAATAAAAGTTAAATGTGGATCTTGGTAATGGAGTTAAGACCCACACTGCTCAGCTAGCTATGCAGCCATGACTTATGCTATGACCACTATTCTATACCTGAAGAGAAAAACTATAACTAATCAGATAAAGCTTCAGTCCTGGTGTGAAGGTGGAAATTAATCCTACACTTAGGGATTAAGTAGCTGGAAAGGATGTTTGTCTAGATATGACCGAGCTATAGCCAGTAGAGTACTGTCGCTTTGCATTATCTGTAATATTATATTTGTCTTGTAGAATCACAATGTATGGGAAATAAATAACATTTCAAATACCATCAGCTCGGGAGTTTCATTCGAACAAGTCAAAACAATGTTCTGACTAAACCGTAACATCCGGCGTGGAGGAAATGATGTGGAAGGAGCTATATCTGATTTATATCATCTATTACTGTCAAATTCCCTTGAGAACTCTGATTTCACAAGAGTTGCATTGAGGGAAGGGCTAGAAACCGATATATCATTAGAAACTGACGGGAATTAGTCTGTGCTGAGTCCCACACTCAATCAATGAATACTTGATTAAGATTGTTGCAGTACGAATGAGAACATAAATCACTGCAGTTACATTAAATTCAGAAAAACATATCAATATACTAGCAGTGTGGATTTATGCACATATTGAGTCGAAGTGGACATTGCTTCATTGCGTTCGGCAATATGATAAAATAAGAGCCTAATGAGTGGAGATTAAGAAAGTATTATAAAACATTGTGGTGGAGACAATATGGGTTTTTATTTAAATTGTACCCAACAAAGTCACAAGTATGCCAATAGTGGAAGAAGATGATAGATGGTCTCCTGCATTCCTAAAGATCAATTGCAATGATCTGGAAAAAAAGAATTACCAGACTAGAAAAGGTTTCATACCCAGACAAGACATATCAGACAAATGCAAATAACTTTTCATTTAGAAAAAGAGATGTCTGTATAGAAAATCAAAACATGATTTGTTAGCAAAGGTTTGTGGACCATCTATAAGACAAAGGGTAGGAATGGAGAAACTCCAGAGTATGATTTATTTGATTAGGAACTCTCCTGGGGTTTAGCTTGGACCCAAATGCAGACACAAGACACGGCAGAGCAGGCGCAAAACTATTTATTCTAAATAAATGAGACGAGGATAAACAGGAACAAATACACTAGGATAAACTTACTACACACAGGGAGAAGGCTGGGGGCGCATGATTACTCCTTTAACATCATACAACAAACTGGCACAGAAGGGAAGGTAAGGACAGACTTTATACACGGACTAACGAGACAATGAGACACAGCTGGAGGGGAAACACAGGTGAGCATGATGAGCAATCACAGGACAGACACAGAGGGAGAACGGAACACAAGTAAAACACACACGAAGGCAACACAATCAAAATAACAGAACTTCCCCTAATAATACAACAGAATTGTCTTTAGTGGATGAAATTGTGTGTAAACAAGTATACATAAAAAGTCTAATTTATATACTATTTAAAATAAATAAATGAATAAATAAATAAAAATACTGCAAGTGAATGAGAAAATCAGAACATTTTACAATTTGAACACTGGCTTGATGTTCTTGTAATCAAATATGGTGTTCATATTTGCACCACAAAATAATCTTAATAATGTTAACTCATTCAAGTGTGTTATATTAACCTAGATTGCCTTACTTTGAAAGGCAATGTCAACTCTGAGGGCGTTTTTGTGATTTCAGATTTGCATGTATAGATTCTTTGTAAATCTCCTTTAAAACTGACGTCACTGGAATCAGGTCTCCTCTATATAACATATTATCTCTCAGCCCAGAACTATGGATAGATGAACAAATGTATTCATGAGATGTTATGTGATGCCTAAAGAGCGACACTTCCTGTTTGATTTTGTAACAAAATGCAGAAAAAACCACCCTTGTCGTTGACTATAACACAACACCACCACAGCACCAGTGCTTGAAGATAATTTGCTCCCTGTGTGTGAAGATGGGGTACTCCTCATTTTGCATGCTAATGGGTCACATATGGCTTTCAATATGATGGAGTGGTTCTGCTTTGGAGATGACAATTGAAAATTAAAATTGGTTTCAACTTACTGCCAGCACTCCTCCATCATAGTGGTGATAATTAAGCTGATGTATTAGTACGAAACAGACATTTGGACATTTATTTGTTTAATGTATCTTATTTAATTACTGACAAACTTAAATCACACTGAGATGTGTGCGGTGTTCAGAAATGGCTCTGCTGGTGCTCACCTCACATCTGTTTGAAACCGTCTTGTCAAATAATTGTTCACCGGTGCAAACATGGCAATCAAAGTTATTTCTTCCGCCTGGTTTGTGCTCCTTTGAAGTTGACAGACTTCTAAAGGCAGCAGCAACACGTCTCAGCTCTAAAGCTTTATGTGAACGACAGTATAATGGATAGCTAGTGCTGTCTGTGGAGCTGGTGCATGAATGGAGACATGCTTACAAGGATCCCACAGAATGATGTCATTACCCACTGTCACATGCTAAGGTGAGCAGAAGCTAACAGGTGCTGATAACAACGTAAAGCCTTAACCTCCATCTGAGGTCTGGGATTGATTTGAGGCCGGGCTTAATACAAACATGGAACTTAAAACTTACCTGACATGAATTATCATTGAAATGGATGGTTTAAAGATCAAACATTGTGGCCCTAAGAAAGCCGGGGTCAGTTTATTCATGACTGTACATACATTTAAATAATCTTAACGGGCATGTCTAGTCTTACATAATGTACGATGCATTTAAGTAGCGATTAAAAAAAAAGATGCTCTGCAAACACGATTTCCCTCTTCACTCAGAAAACAATGTTCTCTAAAACTAAAGGGATTAGCAGTTACTCATGGTCATGAATTAGGAAAGGCCAGTTGATTAGAAGGTGCTATGAAGGATCAGTGAAGTAAAGCCTTTGGGCTAATGCGCACAAATGAACCTCCAAGTCAATGTAAAAACCTTATTGATTTTTCCTCGGGACCCACTTTTGAAAAATGACAAACCATCAGGACCCAATACATTAAAATTGTAATCATTAGAAGGAGGAACATTTGTACTTGATTCTATGTCTCTGACCTAAAGCTGTCTCAGCTTATCATCACTAATTGTTAGACAAGCCATTACAGACAGATATGTTCCACAAATCACAACATAATTTATGCGTTATTGAAAACATATAAATGCTAAATTCTGAACAAAAGTGGTCAAATTCACATTCGTAGGCAGAATTAACCAGATAGATAAATAGATAACTTTATCAATCACCATTAAGAAATTAAGATCATTGATTAAGCTCAAAAAATTTCATATCCTCTCGGTAAAACAGTACGAAAAGGCAGAAAAGCGAATTAAGGATGCATTGACAGATTTCTTTCTTTTGGATGAAGTCCATCTTCTTCATCTTCCCCCTCTGTTTGGCTACAGACTGCAATAAATAAGGACTCAGAGGGGTTCACTCAAAAAATTATTGGTTAAATTGCCTTAATCCAGATAAGTAAATAATCTAAACTTAAACCAAGTTGCAATAGATTTAATTTAATAACATTAAGATGAAAAATAACAGACCCAGCGATCAACCAACATGACTGGATGGGATCTTATCAGCTTTACCTGTTAAACATGGATTATGAGTGGAAGGACTGTATTAGGAAATATCTAAGGAAGTCTCACAAAATAGGTTTCAACCCACGCCAATCAGTCGAAAGTGACCTTTAACAAAACAAAATGCTGCTGGATGTCCAAACGAGGAAGCCAAAGAAAAAGGCTAATTATTTTGTGTACATGAACCCCCTAGAAGCTAATTATACACTTAAAGACGGAGACTGTTACGGTATTAACTCACCAGAAAGCCAGGTTTAATGTGATCTATTAGTTCAGTCAGGAATACTATCCCCTTGAACACACGGACCATAGTCACTTCCCAAACTACTTTGTCATTCTCACCTTTCACACATGCTCAGTCTAAATGAGCTGTTTCACGGTCTGAGGCATCAGTTGATATCAGCTGTGGTCATTCAGCCACCTACATCCCTCCGATACAGTGACACACACACAAACTATTAGCCTGTCATCTCTCTGCTGTCTTTTTAAATACGATTCTCTCCATTCATCCATCTCCCCATCTCCCACAGGTCCTCAAAGATCCATGAGCCTCATTATTCATCAGTCTCTCTTTCCTTTTTCTTTTTTTGTGAGACATTTCACATACATTTCATGCGTATCAAACAAGAATTATTTTGCCTACATCCTTAATGCTCAATGTCAGTGTGCGTGTAGTAAGCCCTGAGGTTCTCCTTTGCATCCAAAGGAGTTTAAAATCACGATTTCTCAGCGTCTGATGGAATTTAACCCCAGATTCTGCCTTGAAACTATTCACAGACCATACAACATTTCTGTCATCAATTAATCTTTAATGCCCATCACATTCAAATCTGCTTCTGCAGTCTGCTGCAGATGTATTTGTACCTTCTTTTAACTTTCTTTCTGCCTCGTGAAGAATTGACCCATAGCTGCATATAGTTGACAAAAGCAATTACGTCACCATGGTGATTCGACATATAAACACAATTAGCAATCATCTAGGAGTTCCACTCATGGCTGTGGCTCAGGACCGCTTTCAGGACTTGAGAGATTTCTTTGAAATAACAGCAGCACTTGTAACCGTCATATTGACCCTGTTCAATTATAGAAAATGTTCTCGTAGATCTGCAAATCCGGCAAAGCCTTCATCAAAAGCTGTTAATTCAAAGTAAGAGAAAATTGTGAGCCACAGTAGAAGAGTGGTAAATACAGTAACTAGACCAGAGATGAAGGGTTTATCCCCAAAAGGTCCTACTTTGTATTAGCAATCCCTCTGATTGAATTAATTAATTTATTGAATATGAAGTTTTGTCTGAAAAACAGTGTTATTCATAAAACAGCTCCTCCGTTTGAATTAAATGAAATCTATTAGAGTGAAATATAATATGCCTACAAGATAGATTGAATTCAAGATAGAATTAAGTCCATTCATATGTTCCAAATTTGGACTAAATGACACCAAAGGTTGAGAAATGATGGACCACAAACTTTTGAAGCTAAAGCTCCCCCTAGTGTCAGAAAAAAACTGACTTTCCAGTTCCAATCCAGTTCTTCCTCGCACTAAGGTCTCTGTGTGTATAAAATTGGACAATAATCCATAACATGGTTTTGAGTTATTTCTGGAAAACAGTGTTTTTCGTTAGAAAGCTCCCTTTTGTATGTAAAATATGGACTACTTGATTAAAGTACGATATTTACAAGATAGATCGCCTTGCGTCGATTCATATGCACCAAATTTTGACTAAATCGGACAAATTGTTAGGAAGTTGTTTTGCAAAAAGTTTCCCATAGCGGGTAAAAAATAAATCTTTAGAGTAAAACACGATGTATTCAATGTAGATCTCCTTGACTGGATTCATATGCACCAAACTTGGAGTTAAAAGGACTAATGGTTGTGAAATTATTGCCTGACAATTTTAGAGATAAAGCCCCCCCCCCCTAGTTTCTGAACTATACAACCAAACTCTCCCAAATCCAACCTAGTTCTTTTACACCTTAGGTCTGTGTGAGTATAACATTTGAAAGATTATCCATGATACAGTTTTTTAAATAAAAAAAATGAAATTATCCCAGACTTTTCGGGGATATTAGAAATGTTGGCCTGTCCTACTGTGTTGCAGACAGATATTTCTAAACAACTCTGAAATTCAGATTTTCATTTCCACCTCAGGACAAATTCCAACAACAACTTCCGTGATTTTTCCTCTAGCACCATCTGTTCAGCATTTTAATGACATTCCCATCAGCTTTATGTTAGGTGCTAATTGGCAAATGTCAGCGTGCAAATACATCAGAGCTACGGTCGCCAAGTTGTTTTTCACATGTTGTGTTGGATTTGCAGAAAATCTAGGAAAGAAACCAGTGGACCCAATTCTCTGCTAAAGACATAAAAAAATCTAATCTGGGATCTATGGCTGATGCAGGGCTGTAATATGTCCATCCGTTTGATTCACTCAGCCTGAATGAAAGGATTGAAAGGCCTACCCGCCCACATCTATTCCTATGCACCTGTTCGCCCAAGCACACTGCCTGTGGCCTCTTTGCACATGGCCGGCCAGATATATTCCAAAGCTATCAGGAAGCTAGTTGCACCTTAGTGGCAGAGAGTGAATACTCAATTCATTCAAAAAGTATTTTTACTGATATGGAATAACGTGGTTTTCCAGCTTAAACCTGTTTTCATGTTTACCCATATGCAAATGGCATTCCCCATAGAAAAACATAACTAAAAGGGATATTCTTTTAAAAGCAACTGCTTACACAGAAGTATTAATTTCAGTCGCAATCAGATACCGTTAAATGCAGACCACCGGTTTTCAAAAACAGAATAATAAATTGTGGTGTTTTAAATGATTTGTTTTTGTTTATTTATTTATTTTGATCAAATTAAAATTTGACCTTGTATCACAGCAAGTTGAGCTTTTGTTTAAGATAAAATCTAAGTTTTAAAATAAGCAAATACAGGTATGATATTTGCCTACACTAATTACATTTTTCTATTATCGCAGTTTCTATAAGACGTGATAGTTTGTGCAGAATCAGAAATGTAACTTGTGAAAAGTTCATATTATTGCCTGTAAAAAAATGAGCAAAAACTAACAGTTATTATTAATTCTTACATTTTTGCCCATTTTGGACAAAGTTAAACAAATGAAAAAAAACGGTAATTTCTTTTTCACTTGTTAGAATGCATTTTTTAAATGTCTTTAACTAAAGGAAAATTCTGCCTGATATTGAATCAAAATTTTCACCCATATCATAAACACAACTTCAGAAAAACTAATAAATAGTGAAACCCAAATTCGAGCTTCACCAATATAATCAACTTCAGAAAAATAAATAGATTCATGTGCAACAAAGTTCACTATTTTCTTGAATTTAGTAAAAGGTTTTTCTTCAGTGTAAGTTGCTTGTAGGTTCTAATTAGTGTAGATAGAGATTGCACATCCTTGTATTTTGGAGGAATGGCTTTTCAGGGATTCTCACTTTTGGATATGTTACAGATTTATCGTGTTCTTGCTAGTTTATTCAACATAACCAACATCTTGCTTTTAATCAAGATATTTAGTATGATAAGCAAATACCTGCTAAACAGCAGCATATTAGAATGTAGACATAACATGTTTACGTCTGAGTAACCTCAAAATGTAGATATGAACGTTTCTATAATGCTTTTAATTAAACTATTGATATTAAAAAATAATCGCATAAAGGCAATGCTCATGTTTCATGATCAATCTGCTGGTGAAGAGCTGTCTAATATTCAGCTGTAAATCATCTATCATTATACTCCTCATATTTTCAGAAATTAAATTGTGCAACTTAAATCATATTCGCTTCCTGGAAATAATATCGGTGAGCTCCTTCCTCTGGCGAATATATTGTCTGAGGCTGCTGGTCATTTATCTTCAGAGAAGGTGAAAAAGGTTCGCACAAATGTGCTGGGGGGCTAAGCTGGTGTCAGCCAGGAGACACTGATCTGTTAACGTCCTCATTACTGGCCTTGGTCCAACGGAAAACACAGCTGGAGGAAGGAGATCCGCTCTGCTGGTGACAGCAATCCACCCCCCCCCCACACACACACACACACACCCATACTCACACACACACACACCCACCATAACCACCTCCTCTGGGCCTCTCATAGGCCAGATGAGCCCTGGACGGCAGCTCCCACACCTCTGGACTCTCAGTCGGGAGGGGTAAGGTCATCATCATCTCCCAACCAATTATTGGTTTGTTGCCTTGTGCAGGGCAATAAATTGTTTTGAGGGCACCATAACACCACTGTTATCTACATTATATATTATATATGTAAGAAAAAAACAATATGCAATACAGAATGTACTGTAAAATGTGCATTCTCTGTGTGTGTGTGTGTGTGTGTGCGTGTGTGTGTGTGTGTTTGTGTGTGTGTGTGTGTGTGTGTGAGAGAGAGGGGGAAAACCCATACCCATTTCAGCCCTTCATTTCTCTGAAAATATAGATATGGCTATGATAATTGGAGGACAGTCTCTGAAATCACCACAGTAGGATTTTGACCCACTCTTCTTTGTAGCTACAGGTTCACCACTGTTCCACATCTTCACCATATGTAAATGAACAAAATTTGTTTCATTGTGTATCTGTGAAGTCCCAGAGCCTTAAAAATAGCATTGTAACCATTGGTATAAATTTTATACCAACCATATAGTATAAATTTTATACCAACCATAGAGTTAGGAAGAACTGGATTGATTTTGGGAAAGATCGGTTGTCTGTTTCTGAGACTAAGGGAAGCTTAATCTCTAAAATTTTTCGGGAAAGAGTTTCTCAACTGTTGGTTTAACAGTTGCACCAAATTCAGTCCGGATTTTGTGCATATGAACAAACTCAAAGTCTTTTACTCTAATAGCTCATATTTTACTCACTAGGGTGATCTTTTTAATGAAAAAATGTTTTTTGAACACAACTTCCTTGTTCAAAATAGTCCAAATTTGGTGCATTTGAATTGACTCAATAGCATCTCTGTTGTATATATCATATTTTACTCTAAAATGTCCTATTTTGCCCAGTAAGTGGAGCTTTTTTTAATGAAAAAACACAATCTTTTAGACATAACTTCACATTTAATTTCAAGAGTTCAATCAGCGGGTCTTGTGCAATGCATGGGATTAGGGGCTTTTCAGGGGAATACACTTACTTTCAGGGACCAATAGGCCTAGTTTGATTTAAAGGACTGGTATTGATCTGGCCTGGTTGTAACTACCTCAAATGCAACCACTTACTTATGCAGTTTTGTAGTTTTTTAAATTTTGTTACTAAGGGTGCAACACTTTTTCGCACAGGCCCAGCTGGTATTTGAGTTTTCACAATAGGCCCGTGGCTCCTGAACCTTGCCTCGATAACCATCATCGAGAGCTCAGATATGGAAGCCACATTTAAGATCATCCTGTAAATTACTGCACAATCAGGTCAAGTTTGGCATATACCAAGGTGATGTACTATCCCCATTGGCGCTCTGATGGCCTAAACCACCTGAGATGGTCGACTTACCATCAGCCACCTCTTCTACATGGATAATACCAAGCTGTAGACTACAGTGAAAAAGGCATCAATTCGTAGGTCCACCTGATTAGGATCCAGAGCAAAGACAATGAAATTTCATTCGAACTGGAAAAGTATGGTTTTATCATGGCGCTGCAGCGACAAGACGGGTGGATAGCGGATAAACAGGGCATCTACAAGTACCTGGACATCCATCAGGACAATGAGAGCCATGAGGAGGAGGCAACGACAACATGTCTGCCAAGTTTTATATACTGATTACATTATACAGTATAATTATTGACCTTGATATTTACATCTTGTTTCAGGACCATGTACAGCACTCTTTCTAGTACGAAGGTGACTGATGATCAGGTTTGGTGGTCTGGTTGGTGTGAAGATCATTGGTGATGATGAATGGTAAGGCCCAGCAGCTCGGCCGGAACCTGTGTAAAAGTTTGTCGATTGTGAAGGTGTTATTTGTGTTTAGGGCATTCCTTTGTTTCTTGCTTTGGTATTAACATTGATTTTGGATGGTCCATATCTATCTGTGATTCAGAATTCTGTCATAGTCTCCTTGCCATTTTCTTCTGAAGCAGTTTAATTGGTAAAGGATGGAACCCAGTTTGCTTTTGTAAAAGACAAAGAGACTATATGTGCTGAGTTATACAAATGGAATCTCCTAACACAGTTACCACTGCACCCTCTCTTCTCTCTTTGTCTTACGAAGCGTCATATGTTTTGGTAACCCAACGGATATCCCACTATCATATCTGACTCTTCAACCTCAAAAGTAAACAGTATAATAAGCAAATAGAAAGCTCCACCATGACAGTGATCCTGCTTCTGTGTGCTGCAGCTGCATGCACTCTGCCTGGTAAGTCTTATTTGTTCCTCCCGTGACAGAGATCAGTTTATAGCCTCAGTGTGAAACTGTGGGGGAAGAAAGATCACTCCTACCTCTTTCACTGACGGGCCTCTGAATTTATTTCTGCTACCAGCAAAGTCAGCATGAAGAGACGCCCCATGGGTCCATGCACAAACATCTCTGATGCTCTGAAGATAATGTCGAATAAAGACAGCATAAAGAAGAGTGGAGGAAGATTTTCAAAAATGAAATATGCAGTAGGGAATGTTAGAATATGTTCTTATTTTCTGTATCGGCCTAAAAGTAAAATAACTGTCGTCCACTTTAAATAAATCATGACTTTTGATAATAATCTTTCAACTATTTAACAAGGTAAATGTTATTACTATCACTCCTTGGTTGTAGATTCTCAAATGTGAGGACCAGGTTCAGATCAGGATATAATGTTGGTTGAATCGAAAGGAATATTAGTAGGTTCCAGGCTGTGTCAAAATAAAATCTGAACTAAAATCCTAATGAGGTTTGAGTAATAATAAATCCTTATTTTTCGTCCATAGATACTGTGACTCATGTTGGTTGATCATATATCGTACATCAACTTAAACTGGTGAGGTAATAAAAAACATAGTCTCAAAACCAAATGTTCATGTAAGGAACGGCACAGTGATGTTCTCTATTAGCATCTTCTTTATTAGTTTATTCATAAATGAAAAGGAAAATAGCCAGCAGGTTATTTGAAATATGTCACTGATTCGTCAGACCTTAGGAAAACATGTGGAACTTGCTTCACACATGAGGAAGCCCCTTCAGAGAAAGAGTAGTGAAAACTACTCAAAATGCAAAATGCGTACATTGTAGCCGTTCGAGTTTGACAAGCTGTCATAGAATTGTAGATATAACAATTTTTTTATTTTATTTTGTATTTAGGGGACTAAATACTACTACTACTTTATTTTCCTCCAGAGTAGATATGAAGTTTGTGGTTAATCATCATCCACAGACGGGGTTTGATAAGTTGTCCTGAAATTGTAGATTTGGATGCATTTTGGCACAGATAAAGACATTTCTATTGCTTTATTGATGCACACGATCGAGTGCTGAATTACTAATTAAGACAATAAGCTACCGGGGTCCAAAAGTCCCTCTGTGTGAAATGATCAATAAATGGAGACAAGAATTATTCACTTTCAGCTGTGGAGCTGCAGCTGACTATTATTTTCTAACAGAGGGAATGAGGAGAAATAAGGGGTTTGCTGTTGCTATCTGACTCATTTGAATGTCTGACACTATCTCACCTCCCCCATGACGCTTCCTGTGCTGAGGTTATTCCCTCGTCCCTTCAGCAGTGATGCCATGAGACTGTCACTCGCAGTCTCGTCGTTTTCCTTTAGGGAGATCTCGACATATGGTATTTGAGCCTATAGCCAACATCTGCTTCTCATTCATCCTGTTTTTCAAATCCTTGTCCCTAAAGATTTCCACCTACAGTAGATTCATACAACGAGATATATAACCAATTCCTGGCCTCCCATCTGTCGTATCCAGCTACCATCAGCACACAACCCTGCGATCATAGCAACCAGAGAAGCTTATTCACATGAATATAGTAAACACTGTCATCATAATTAGGTAAAGAGTGGGGAAGGCCACATAAAGCCTTTCTGGTGTTTTCCGCATGTGCTATTCTGGTGAAAGAATCTGGAAGGATGAGAGGGAAACCATGTAGTGAGTCACACTAAGCTGTATAAGTAATCACGCTCCCAGTGCAACTTGCCCAGCCAGCTGGTTTTAAAGGCAGGTGTGTGCTTGATTTCCAGTGAGGAAACTGTTGCTAAATTACACTTGGTCTATTTTGGTCATTACACAGATTTCATGGCATGAAATTGGATATGTCAGTGAATCAGTGCTGTGTGCCAATCATGTAGTCCAACCCTGATGAAGGCTACGCTTTTGCTGCCACGTTCCATTCAATTTGACAGGTTTTTGAATGCCTGAATTTGCAGCATAGGTCAGCACAAGAGTACGACTGCGGTGTGAACACTTAAATAAACTTTTGAATGAAACATTTTTGACATACAGTATTTTGTCTTTCAGGATTTATGCATTAGTTTATTTCTTGCATCTTTCAATAATTCTAAATCAATTACTGTAGTGATTAATACAACTTAGATTTAAAACAGATTTTTTTTATTTTCATATAGAAAACCATGTGTTATAATCATCAAATCCTACAGAAGCACCAGAACCGAGCATCATAATTCAAATGTGCTGACCCTGATGGGTCCCTGGACCATTCATATTACTCTGTATTTGACTCTTCATTACTCAGTGTCAGAATGCAGGATTTCATTATCATAGTTACTTTGAACAGACCACCTGCCCACTCATAATTCCGATTGTTACGCAACTAGAGCTTTTCCTTTGTGGCAGAATTGGTTTCCCAAACAAAGCAACTAAGAATATCACTGTTTTTTTCATGGTCAGCTTCAGAACTGGAGTAAAGTATCTGTCTTCCTCAAGGATTGTAGGAGAGAATTATATTCAGGGGTGCCTGTCTCTCCTGCACCATAGTGCTCAGATATATCTAATTAGTTTCAAATTTGATAAGTATCGTTATGTGCTTGTGACGGTCAGAAGTACAGTTAGAAATGTTTAAATCAGGAGAGACAGAATTAATAAAAGATGAACTTTTATTACAAGAAATGTTATGTGATGACTTGACAGGAAGTCTTTGGTGCTTTGCCTTGTCAGGGAGATTGTGATTGAAAAGTATCTGCCCTGAGCAGCAGTGGGTATTTTCCCTCCCTTAGAGTTTGGAAACTGGTGGTGGTGACTGATGACTCTGTTGTGACTGATGAATGAGGAAGTTGATGGATCCGTGTGCACTGGGCAGAGATGGGGAGGTGGAGGGTCTGTGCAATGGCAGAATGAATGAACTACATTGATGGATTGACAGTCATATTTTTAAAGACGCAAAAAGATAATAGGCCATTTATTTTTGCCTGTTTTATTGTGAAATTGGATAGATGTGGTCGCCTGATGAGTACAGCCTATATCAGATAATACCCCAGACTGTGAAGATGATAAATGAGGCTGAGCATGCATGAAACATGAGAATGATTGAATGGCATGAGGGGTGACTGTGGCCAACATGGAAGATCTTCCTTACTGAATTTTCACCAGGGCTCCATTTTATTTGCCGTGGCTACAATAGGGACACTTGGTAATATGAAATGATGGACAAGCCATCATTTTAAAAACAGTGACTGAGTCGTAATGACATTGATTATCTTGAAAGCGAACCTGTCAGTGGATGGCATATATTGAGCAGCAAGTTAAGATTTTGTTGTTGATAGGTTTAATAGTTGATAGGTTTGAGACAAGGTCGAAATTGTGATTGCTATATGAAAAGGTCAAAGCAACTCCAGAACTGCAAGTCTTGACAGGTGTTCCTGATCTGCAAATGGTAAATTGACTGTACTTATTTAGTGCTTTTTTAGTCTGCTCAGCCACTCAAATCGCTTTTACAACATGAGTCAGCATTCACCCATTCACACAAACATTTATACAGTAATGATAGATGCTGCCATGTAAGGCACCACATGCTCATCAGGAGCAGTTACCATTCACACCATCATTCACACACCAATGAAAAAACCATAAGTAGGATCGAACCACCGACCTTCAGATAACTGGACAACCGCTCTACCAACTGAGCCAGACTACTTTGGTGGCTAATTGGTTATTACCCACCAAAGCAGTCTAAGGAAGGACATTAATGAGTCAGCGACAGGATTACCGGCTTAAACGGCATTGGGACTGTAGCACAACATGCTGAAAAAGTTCATGGTGGTTCTGATGGAAGATTCAAAACACAGTGGCCAGAGCTGTTCTTGTGACAAGACCTACACAATATTAGGCAGGTGGTTTTAATTTTATGGCTGATCTGTGTATTTTGAACCGAGCCGTGCTCAACTTGCCTTATGACAGAGACAAATGTGCATCTAAATAAGAAGAATTGGCCTTTAAAAACTACAGATAGGTCTTATTTCTGTTGATCATCCGTACAGCACTAAGCATCTATTTCCTCACCCAACTTCAACAAAACTCTATTCCACCTACTGTATGCCACACAGCTTATTAGTCACCCATGCAATGCCGGATTTCAGCTGCATAATATACTGACACCTTTAGGTGCTCCTCTGCTTTAAATCAGTTGTATTTTCTCCTGGAAGACAAGGGAAGCTGG
Source organism: Lophius piscatorius (assembly GCA_009660295.1). Lineage (NCBI taxonomy): Eukaryota > Metazoa > Chordata > Actinopteri > Lophiiformes > Lophiidae > Lophius > Lophius piscatorius. Next base: position 146,015 of record VRLP01000719.1, read on the forward strand.
AACACATTCAATTTCCCAGCTGCCAGGCTTCACTGTTTTAATGATTATTTTACATTCAGTGAAACGCTGCCCCTCTAAACGGGGTCAGTTTGTTTCTGCACTTGACTGCAGATTGTCATTTGCAAGGAGGGGAGCCAACACAAGTGTTCTTTCATTCCACTCCATTCCGTTTTTTTCCGCTTATCTGGGGTCAGGTCGCACTGGCCGCAGGTAAGGAATGATATTCCCTCTCCACCAACGCTCTCCAGCTCATCCTGGGGGATTGTGACGAGATACATAATCCCTCCATTGAGATCTGGATCTACCTCTGGATCTCCTCCCAGTTGGATGTGTGGAAAACCTGAAAAGGGAGGCGTCCCGGAGGCAACCTAATCAGATTCATAAACCACCTCAACTGGCTGCTTTTGTTCTAAAAGGAGAAGCAGCTCCAGGCCAAGTTGCCTCCTTATGTCTGAGCTCCACACCTTATCTCTAAAGCGGAGTCCAGCCACCGTATGAAGGAAGCTCATTTCAGCCACTTGTATCCTTGACCTTTTTCTTTTTATCACTACCCAGAGCTCACGAACATAGATCATCTATATATAGTATCAACTGGTAAATTAAGAGCTTTGGCTTGCTTGTGAAGGTAAAAATTCATTAAACGAGGAAGAACTCTAATCAGTTTTGACCCAGGGTGGGTGTTCCTCAGTGGCTGACTAGGAAGAGGTGTTAACCAGAGTGGCATGTCCGTGTGTGATTCCTTATACAAATGATGTACAAGATGCTTAACTCAAAAATCATTCTATAAGTCTAGCAATTATAATAGAAAGGACGAAGCACCATACTCATAACTATTACAGGAGATTCATCATTATCATAAACAGGCTGTCCTTTAGTGTCCTTAAGCGGCCGTGTCTTTTTCTGAAGCAATCACCTCTCCCCCCGATGGATGGACTGCTGCAGAGACTCAATCCCCCCACTTTCAAAAGACTGTCAATGCCATTGTTGAAGTGTAAATAGTATATATATATATTGTAATATAGTAAATTAACTGTACTTATATAGTGCTTTTGTAGTCTGCTTGACCACTCAAAGTGCTTTTCAAAACATGAGTCAGCATGCACCCATTCACACAGTGATGATAGAAGCTGCCATTCAAGGCGCCACATGCTCATCATGAGCAGTAACCATTCACACACCAATGAAACAGCCATTGGGAGCAACTTGGGGCACAGTATCTTGCTCAAGGACACTTCATCATGTGGACCACATTGGCCAGGGATTGAACCACTGACCTTCAGATAAGTGAACAACCACTCTACCAACTGAGCCACTGCCGCCACTGTCAAAATGACATTGTGAGAAATGTGAAACTTGTGTGCCATAGGATAATCTGCATTGGCATGTTTGTGGTCTGCCACTCTATCTTTTAGCTATCCATTGGTTCATACATTTAGAAAAAATTATTAGACGGGTGGTCAACAAATTTTACACTTGATGAAATGTTTATTAATGCATTTCACTTTGGTCTTGAAATGTTATCATGTTAGAAGGGCAAACATTTGGAGGTACTCATAGGTCGCTTCTTTCAGTCTATCATTAATGGAAGGGATCAGTAATGAACAAATGTAGGAGGTAAATGTAAAATCTCCTTTAGAGAGGGGTCCCTTCAGAGGATATACCTCTATAAGACAAAATGATCATCCCCACATGTTGTGCCTATTGACTCTGCCTATATGAAACATGTGATGAGATGTAAACCCAATGTGACTCTTTTCTTCCTGTTTGATTGTTTGTTGGAGGTGGTCTTGTGTTTGTAGAAGCTGCTTTCATCTAACATGTGGATATGATGATCTGTATGTGTGATCTGTCAAAGAAGCGTTTGGTTATATGTTGTGACAGTACATCAAAATGCTGGAGTCCGGATGACAGATCCTTCTCAGCCTTTGAAACTTGCCCTGTTGAATTCTGAATGATCCAGGGACCAGTTGTTTTTTTACGGGATGATTTTTTTAAACATTTTCAGAGGCAAAACATGGATTACTGGCTGAGTGCCAAACACAAGATATGAAAGTTACAACATTTAGTCCCAGAAAGGCAGACTGGCCCATAGCTGACTGGACCCATTTAATTGGATATTGGTTCCAGAACAAGTAATGCCCCATAGTACAACTTCTGGTTCTTTCCCCACCAGAAAGATGACGTTCCACATTTATAGAACCCGTTGGCACACCTAGGTCCCCTCCTTCACCTACAACCCATATTGGTTTGCACCAGATCCCAATGTCCATCCCTACAGGCCATAGGCCTTTTTGGCTCCTCTCCCAGGTCTGGCTCTAGAAGGGTGCATCAATCTTCCTACTCCAGACCCTATTAAGGGCTGGTGCCCCTGACAACACAGCTCTAAGGATCGCAGAGGCACACATACCTCCAACCACTACGTCTTGGAGGAGCTTGCAGTAGATTTGCTGTTCCTTTTTTTCAAGAGGAGCCAGTTGAGATGATTAGGCATCTAATCAGGACATTTCCCTTTGGAGGTTTTCCAGCCATGTTCAATTGGGAGGAGACCCGGGATAGTCTCAGAACTCGCTGGATGGACTATATCTCATCTAACATGGGAACGCCTCCAGAAAACCTCCAGGAAAGTGTTGTCGGGCAGAGAGGGATCTGGAATGTTTTATTTTTGTGTGTGTATATGACCTGTCCCCGGATAAGTGGACGGAATGGAATGGGATGGAATTGAAATATGAAATATATAGAATACAAGCCTTTACTCTAAGGAAAAACTAATGAAAACAAGAGCTCAAAAAGGAAAATATGCTTTGTAGCTAATAGTTTGGTTGTGAAAACTGGGCTCAACACTAAAAGGATTCTATATTTGAAAAATAAATGAACACATATGTGTGCTATTATGTCTCTGCATGTGGTATATTGCTTGTTAATCAAATTGTTTTGCATCCTGGGGTTTTGTTCTCTACATATATTTATTTGCTTTGGCTCAGAAATTGTCCTGGAAACCACTGAATATAAAAGTAATATGCACAAAGCCATAAATCCAATTTAAATTATTTGCAAGCTGTGCATGAAACCTTCCCTCAGCAGAGGAATGAACTGCACTTGCACACAACCCGATCACCGCCCTTTATCGTTCAACAGCTTCAAAAATGTCACCTCCGGCATCTCATTCCGTTGCATTTTTTGAACTATAGTAAAGGTGACCACCAGCACCTCTGCAATCTGCAGGATATTCACGTCTGGCAAATATCCAAGGCAGGCTTCTCTTTACTCTCCACAGTGGAGCGATTCAAGATGAAAATGCTGTTCTATCAGCCGCTTATTTCTCTCATATTCAGTTATTCGGAGGCGTATTTCTGCTAGTTAAACATCGTGGCACACATGCCTGCACATATCATTCTAAAAATTCAGCTCAGAGTGGAATGTTTGACAGCGAAGCTGTGCTACTGTGCGCTCCTCCAAATTACCCAGCACAGCTGGTAGTTATTTTTGCTCGTTCATTCATGCAACTCTCTTTTTATATATATGTATATATATATATATAAAAAGATATATATATACATATATATGATGGCACATAGTTGGTCATCCTGTTTGCCATGCCTGACGCTTACGTTTTGCCATCCGATTCTAGCCTCCCCTTAGCAATAGCTCAGATTAAATACTTAACTTTATTCATTCATTTTCCTCTCCCACCCTCTCTTTTGCCAGGAATTAATAATTAATTCACTCTGTGTTGTGTTAAAAGCATATTATACAAGACTCTAAATATACCCCCTCCCAGGCAGGAACCTTCCGTCCCTTGCTGCCTCTACTGTATGTGCTCTGACTGTGTCCATGCATACAATGTGTGCATTTTGTGTGAGGACTTGCCCCATTGACGCATTTGTTATTCTGTTACATCCCAGGAGGAGACCAGCTACTGTGCTCGGAAACTTCCCGCGGTTGGCAACAGTGTGATACCACAGATTAGCATACAGGTAGGGTTAAGTAAGGATCTGGAAAATCTACAATTCCCGTTCAGCTTAAACATGAACCTGCTTTGAGTCGTTATTAATGAGCTTCTCTCTCTTATTTAGTGCTGTGCTCTCACCTCTGAGAGATTATAGTTCCTCCACAGTTTACCCGGTGTCTCTGGGGCTGTTTATCACACAGAGATGGGGACTGAGAGGAGGAGGAATTGCTGCTGTGTGTATCAGTCTTCCTCCAGGCTGGTCTGCCTGTATGCCTCCTGCAACAAAAGCTGACAGTCTGCCTTCCAGATAAAAAGCCTCTGTAATTGGCTGCCATTATAAACGCTATGCCACCCTTGACAAATGCAGGGAGAGAGAGAAAAGATGCCCCTGCTACGGCCCTATGGAATCCTGCATCTGTCAAAATGTAAAAAAAGATACAAGGTCAGTCCTATTTCAATTATACATATTTTTCTAAAGAGGTGTTTCATTTGCCTTCTGTGTTATTGACATGCATTACAGTCTATTACTGTTGTTAACATCTGCTGCTTCATGAATGTTTCATTACTCTCTCTTCAATATTCAATAACATCTTTTCTCCTTAGTTAACTAATTGATTGATTGATTGATAGATAGATAGATAGATTGATTGATAGATTGATTGATTTTCAGGTCTGTAATATAATGCATTATTGCTGAAGTAGTTGACGTGTTTAATTTCCTCTGTTGAATGAAATACAGTGAGTCACAAATTTGCTTGGAGAATCCACTGTAAGCTGTGTCATGCTGATGCTCAACATTGCTCACATACGAATGGGCCTGGGGTGTTCTGTGCTGGGGGGGGTTTCAGGAGATCTACCCATGATGAATATCATAAGGTTGACTTTGACAGACGAAGAGTTTGTTCTGTTTCCCCGATCTACTCCACCTTTCATCTTCCCATTGACACCTGTCAGCTCTTCCTTAGCCTAAACTGGGCAGTATTCCCACCTCGATTGCGATCATGAACACAACACCTGGGAACTACAAAGAGCTGTAGAAGCTGCCAAGACCCATCCTTGTTGAGATGTGATTTTTGCTCCGTATGCCGCCTCCCATCACCAAAACTGTGACACTGTGAAAGGCAAGAAAAAGAAAAGGAAGATATTAAGGGCTTCCTCTGCTCTGTATCAAGTAATCCATAATGTATTGACATTATGAAGATGAAGATGCAAGCAAAGACAAAATAGGTATACGGTATAGACAGTATAGAATGCTAACAGCTCATATTACTCAGATCAGGCCAATCTGAAGGGGAGCATCTGGTCCCTGGTGGCCAATTCATCTACTAGAACACATTGCATAAACAGAGTCCCCCTTCCTCCCTCTTCTCAGCAGAAGGCTGCCGGAGAGACAGTAGTTGGCTGCACGTTGGTCTGTTCTCTCATCCCATGGGTCTAATTTGCGCAAGCTGCTTTTGAATTGTTATGAAGAAGATGCAGGAACAAAGCCAGCTGAGGTGGCTGGGGTGTGCAGGACCTGCTGTTCCTCTGTGCCTTCAGTTCTTATGCCAGGTCATCTACATTCTTCTGTTCTTACTTGCTCCCCTTCCCCTGTCACCCCCAAAGAGTCAGCCGTGTGTTTGAACTCTTTGGTGCCGTTATAATGAAGGAAAGTTGCGAGGTGGGGAGATAAGAGGGGTAAACATTGCATGACTTTTACGCATCTTAAATGTGTAAAAGTCCTGTGTTGTGTCTTGTTCTAAAATCATGAAACAGAGGAAAGTGAACAAAGTCAAGTCAGTACAGTGTTACTTACTATTTTTATTTCAACACTCTACGTCTTTTTGAATTATTTCTGCATTCAAGTATCCTTCGACCAAGCCAAAAACTTTTTGGGTTCATACAGAACTATAAAGAAAATAAGAGCATGGAGTGGATGATACTGTTGTGCTTCAACCCAAAATATATAATCAAAATATGAAAAACCAAAAAGGGAGAACAAACAAAATTCCAGTGGAAAGTGACTAAAGTCACTTCCATCAATTTATTTTGGCCTTGTCACAGCAACATGCCGCTGACATTTTGGTCTAGTGGGCCTTCATCAGAGTACAAAGGGAGACTGGAATCAGACAGTTTATAGCGTGGTACCTTCTGAGGTCCTGTAAGAGTTCTATGAGCCCGGTTGGCTTTGAGGTTTGATTGGAAGGTACTGTGGCTTTGATCCTCTTGTGAGAGCCTATTTGTGAAATGTCCATGTGACTTGGAGTGGTCTGTAGTCTTTAGTCTTGCCAGTTGTCAACTTTTTCTTCTTTGTGGGGATATCCATGACTACCGAGTTCATTTTTAAACATTTAAATGAACGCAAATATGTCTTCCAGTTCTTGATCATGGTAGTAAATGTCAAATCACCAGTCAGTTGATTAAAATCACCAAGTAATGACATGGCCAAGGTGGAGATTGTCCCTTGTCTTCAAAGACAGGCAGGATTTTAAAACAGGCAGTTCGGGGCTGAGCTAATATGGTCTCAACACATCTGGACTACTCTAATGCACTTTATATTCATGATAAAAGTATGTATTTGCTTTTCAAAATTATTATTAGGGCCTGAACCTTAGATAAAATCCAAAATTGGTAAAAACTTGGTCATAAACACTGTTTATGTTTACTGTTTATGTTTTTTGTAATCTGCGTATCATGTCCAAAATCAATGTATCATCTTGGGTTTAAGAAATTGTTGCAGGGGGCCGAGGTCCATGAAAGACTCGGTCCAATAATCAGGACCTCAGTTTGGCTTTCATTAAAATTTTAAAAAGTTTTAGGGACATCCATTCTTGGATGTCCTCAAGACAATCAAGCAATAGTTTCAAGGAGCTTGCATGGTTTATTTTCAGGGAAAGGTAAACGTGTGACTCGTCTGCATAAAAGCAGTATGAGATGCCCTTGAGAAAAAAGAAATAGGCTCATAAATTGAATCTTGGTCGAGGAGGAATGGACGGAGCATCCTGATGAAGCACAAGTGTGTGTGGCAATACACGTTGACGCAATCTCTCAAACCAGATCTTGATCATTAACATTAATATATTTATTTTTAAAGATACACAAGTTTTCCTGACAAGCAAACTGTTTGAGAAAGAGGAAAAGGAAAACCTGCATTTTCACTTGTAATTTGATTATTTATTCATCAACATCATATAATACAGTACATTTCTCCGCTGAGCTGCATCACAGTGCATCATGCATCTTCTTCTATCTCACAATGCCTGGTTTCAGCTGGTATCTGCGGCAGCAGCTCATCATATCCTTCAAACACTTTAACCAAGCCATGGCTTAGAGACTGTAATGGAAAAAAAATATATATTATAAATTACAAGCATGTACAATTTTACAGTAATTTTTTTTCCCCCCACAGAAGAGTCTGCAACATCTGAACACTGCAGGAAGGAAGTGATGGGAATGTGCTGAAGCCTTCAAATTTTCCATTGTGGAAATGTAGCCCACCTATTTCACATGTCAGGATTAGTCACCTGTGACTTTGAAAGAGGCAGGGTGCAAAGTTCCAGGGGAGAAAATGTGATTCTGCCCAAGGACAGCTGAGATTTCCTTTGAATGTTCCTCACATGCAGGAGATGATAGGAACCGCTGTCCTGACATCCTAGCTGCAATGACATGCCAATTTACATTTCTCCAAAGGAGGAATTAAGGAGGTCTCAGAATGCGGGCTGTAGCTGGGAGAGTGCTCAGCATGTTGAACTAGAAAAATGGCCACATCAGACTGTCATCAGTTTTACTTTTTTAAGAGTTTTGAGTTTGTGCTCCTCTCTCGTTTCTGCTGCTTTTGCTTGAAGGTCATTAGGTTCCAGTTGTAGGGATCCAGTATCCGCCCACTCATAGATTTGTTTATCCTCCTGTGAAAATGCGGCAAAATATATCAGACCAGGGAAACGTCAGAAACAGATTCTGAATGAAAAGAGATGCTCTCCGATTCTGGCGTTTTTCTAAACAATCTCATGTTTGACGTCACAGACCCCCCGCAGACTCCAGCTGACCTCTGACCCTTCTGTGTGTCGGTTCTGGTAGTTACCAGTTAAGCTCTTCTAAGTGGCTGCTTTTCAATGAACCTCATATTTCGACAGATCTGGGGAAAAAAAATTATATTTCTTCTCAACAACAAGAACAATTTACGAAAAGGACCTAAAAATGGATTCAATCGTATCAATCGATAAGTTTAGAAGCATCATAAAGAATTTGATGATGGAGACGTCTGGATGATTTCTTGAGAGGCCACTATGTATAAAAAGATTTTTATTTTCTATGTATTAGAAAATTTTATTTTGGCTTATTTGTATGAAATGTTGCATTTTAAAATGTGTGATTGGATGCTGCCATGGCCAGGTCTCTCATCGACACTTCCTGGTTAGAGTAAGGTAAATTAAATGAATAAATAAGTCTTTATGGGCTGGAACATTACTGATTATTTAAGGAATTTTTTCTTATTCTGTGGGAAATAAAGCCCTCTTTCACAAAATCCACCTTTGACTCCTGTTGCTTAACAGCTCAGTCCCTCACATACTGTAATACGTTTATTCAAATGTTCTTAGGGATGTTTGAAGTTTACTAAGAGACATCAGACAGACAACATAATCATATCTTTTATTTAAAGAAAAACTAATTACATTAACATATCGTCTCCGTCACGTTAAGGTGGTACGTTCACCTGTATGATATTTATGAATTTGAGAAAACCTGCAATTAAAGAGTGTATGGAAGAGAAATGGAGTCCAATCATTTAGTTTCATTTAGAGAATGTCTAAAGCTGTCAGTTTCCAACACAAGATTCCTATTTCTACCAGCCGTGAGGTAGAAAATGAAACGGATGCTGGGCGTTTATAACAACATCTGCACTGATCCATGGTGGAGGAGAGTGGAGAAGATGGAGAATATATCAATGGCACATGTAGCTGAAGACAAGGGAAGGGGAATTCAATTTGGTCTCCATTACCCAAATAAACTGGAGAAAAGCTGGCATCAAATTTCAGGGTGCTGAAATAACCATTGACAATAAAAGCAGACGTATAGCTGTGAGAATGAAATGTTCTTCTGTGGTTATTCTGATGAAAAGGAAGGACATTGTGTTAGAGCATAAAATCTTGGTCTGGTTTTACAATCAAGTTTTCAGATTTGTGACTCATCATTAATCTTCTCATTTGCATAAATGCCTTCTGAAAGATTTGTCTAAAGGGAATACATTTTGCTCCTTTTCATCTTCGTCTACAATAGAAACATGGTGTTTTCATCGCCTGTGCCTTCGATGTGGGAAATTATACCAATTCAAGACCTCTGAATAGCCTCCCAGTCCGTGTTGTTTTTGTTTTGCTTGTACATTTGCACCTCAGGCGTGCCTTTAATGATTTCGGATACAAAACGAGGCGGCAGCTAACAATGCTCCCATGAGTCTGTTCTCTACATTGAGCGCCATGACCTCCACAGAATAATATCAGCCTAATATCTTGGAGGAAACAATAGCCTCACTGATATCCCCTGGACATAGTATTAGATTTGCGAGCATAAGATTGTATGCCTTGGAGCAATCCCCATGCCTCAGTTTATGAGAATTTAGCTAATATTGTGGTTTGATTAAAGGAGTCTAATTAAAGAGATTTAAAAACAGAGGGGAATGTGTACTTTCTTCTCTGACTGGATCTCTTCACAGTGCTGTTATATGATGGGAAATGTGAGGAAGCAGGGAGTAATGACAACAACAAAAAAAAAACTGCATTTTGCCTCTGTAGTTTGTCAGACAAAGCAATTCTGAGACAATATCTGCTCCTTAACGTTATTGCACCACGGCAATATCTGCTACAACTGTAAATTGATACAGCCTCAAACACAGAATAGAAAGATACACATGGGTGGCTCGACAGAATGGCTTCAAACCGAGGGAGGGAGGGAGGTGAGGGTGTGGTGATAATCTGGAGTGAGGAGGATGATAACCAGACAGACAGTCATCAGATATCTCCTGACTTTTGTCAAGACAGGCTGCCAACACTTTGTGTCTCTCTTTGTGTTTGTGCACATAGAGGTGTCACGTTTAGTAAATCCTGGTGCCCCGTCATTCTGAATTAAAATCTAATCCCACCACATTAATTCAATTAATTTGTCTGCCAGTCTGCGTTTGTCACAGACACAGCTGAGCATGCATAAACCGACACACCTCTGACAGGGCAAGTCTTTCAACACTGACAAACCCAATCAGAGATGATGTGGTAAATATAGAACAACACGTCTTTTTTGTACCTTGGGAGGGTTTTGGCTGGCTTTTTCACAGGGAACCAAACTACAGGCCGCTGTTGTTACTGCAGTAATTCTCTGAATCTATTGATGATTCTGCAGAAGCATTACTTATATAACTATTAGTGCATGTGGATAAGAGTTTAACAAGAGTTTTTTTTTAAAAAGATACAAAAATTTACTAGAAATATCATCAAAATTCCAAGAAGTATGGATTCTTTTGTTTTTGATTATCTGACACTACTCTAACCTACTAGCCCTGAATGTCCCTTCTCATAATGCCACTTACCATAGTCCTATTGTACAGTTCAATCCTCCGGCGGTGGCAGGTGGGGCCAGGTGGAAAGGCTGTCGCTCAGTTGGTAGAGCTGTCAGCCCCAAATCGGGAGATGGGTTGTTCTGATCAAGGCCCCTCCAGCCTGCATGTTGTAGGGTCGTTGAGCAAGACCCAGATCCAATATTTGCTCACTGGGCGCTTCACAGGGGGCAGCATCAAATGCAGAGAATAATCTCACAAAGCTGTTCTGATTGAATGTACTGTTGATGACAGCATGATAATAAATACCTAACATTATTATGATCAATAAAGGTCCAATATGTAAAATCTGGCCAAAGGGAGGCGCTGCGAGCTCTTTCCTGCCTCTTCTGAATTGGCGGCCAGCGGCCCTTGCCTGAAAAACAATTTCTATTTTACCATTGTTAGTTCTAGACACCAAATGTACTCAGTTATGTTAAGCCAACAAAAATGGGTAACTTGTTTTGGTTTAGACACCAAAAATACAATACAATATTATGGGTTTTTAGAGAAACCTTTTGTCTTTTGGCCATTATTCTGACTTCCTCTCATCTCTATCCTCCTTTTTATAAATGGTTCTTCATTGATTGTGTCTAATGGTTTGTTTGTTTTTCTCTTATAGCCTTCTGCGTTTACTGTTTTTGCCTCGTGTGTCAGAGCACTTTGTAAACAGCTGGTTTTAAAGGTGTTATATAAATGAGATGTATCATGTACTTTACTTCATGGCTCTATGAGGAGATATGAGGAGAAGGGGTAAGAAAAGACACTGGGAGATAGTAGAATGAAGCAGTGCAGCTTTTAGAAAAGCTGAACAGAGTATAACACCTAAGACACAGTACCTGCTGGTTTTGGGCCTGTTTGATGTGAATGAATTCCCAGGGGAGCTCGTGTGCGTATCATGAATAAACAACATCCTGCAATCAAACCTACTATATGTGAATAAGACGAGGTGAAAATGTGCTTTGCCTTCTGGTTGTTATCATTGGCTAGAATGTGTTTCAGTCTTTCTACTGACCCAGCTGCTCCGTCAATAGTTGTCAGTACTGCCTGTCATCAAACTCACCTGCCTTGTTCTCCAAGGTTTTGTTAATCCGTCCGGCTGCGTTCACTGAGAGACTGTTTTTATTGTCTGCTCGCCAAGATCTGGTTCTGATCTCTGTCCTGATGCCGTGTCCCTGCTGGGTCACTCCGAAATAGCGATGTTACCTCCATCTCCCTGCGGTTCAAAGCATGCACCCTCATGTTCTGAGCTCTTAGTCTAGGAAGAGTCCACTAATGGGGTCAATAACTGCATAAATAACATACATAACTAGTTCATGGTAGCAGCAGCTCCGAGTTAAAGCTGAAATATGCTCAACGTTAACGATTGTTACAGCCGGCACTCCCTGTCCATATCCCAGCATCCATGGAAGTTTATGTTGACAGATACATCATTAAAATTATGCTATACCTTTTTTTTGGATTATAATTCAGTGATGGATTCGGACATATGTTGCTTTAAGTGCACATATCTGTACTACAGTATGTCCTCCGCGGAATAAGTCAGGGAAAAAGTCGACAGCAGCTCTGGCGACAAATTTGCTGTCTAATAAAACATTGAAGTTGTCAGGTGCTGGCGCTGGAGTGAGACCACTGAGCATCTATCTATCTGCCCAGGGTTGACTGATCATGTCTGAGGATGGATACAGATGGACTGTCATTTTCCACAGAGGAGGCTCGTCTGTGGGAGTGGAGGCTCTGACAGCAAACCAAAGGCAGCGCTGGTTGAGACAAGCCTCGTCTTTTTGGCCATGCCGCTTTCCCCACTTTGATGTTCTGCAGCCATAGCCAACCTCTTCACCGTGATGCCCCAATCCAAGATAAGTGCTCTCTCTTCATCTCTGGTACTAGCACACCTTGAGATGCAGCAGCAACCTCTGAACCAGATACAACGCTGAAGCCACTACTGGAATGTTATTTCCGGCAGCAGTGCCCCAGCCACCCGTCTGCCTTTTTCTCCGGCTGATTGGAAATAGAGGAAGGAGGGTCTATCGGGTTTTCTCTGAGAGGACTGCTGTCTCTTAAATAATTGAGAGCAACCTCAGCGAGCTGAGAGCAGTGAAGGACAGCAGCAGACATTGAGTAAAACTTATGGTACTGTATCCAACAGCTAGCTAAACCCACTGACCTTTGACTTCCCTTTCAGTTCGATGTGGCTTTTGCAAGAATGATGTGTTATAAACATTTCTGTGGGCAGAAAGCATCTATCATTATTTATGCTGCGAAGGCCCTTCCAGGTCAGAGGCACTTTAGAGAAGTGTAGATTCCATCACCAGTGAGCAGTATTGGTCTGAGACAGCCTGGCCTCAGCGACTGACATATTGATGGCACGCAAGTCCCTTTGTGTGATCCCAATGAAGGAGGAGGAGGAGTAACGTCAGAAGGGTAGAGATTTCTCAGTATGAGCCATGATGAGAAAGAAAAGCAGACTGAAAACTGAACGGACACCTTCCATATGTTTGTGTCTCCACAGGAGTGGAAGTGGGCTGTAGAATAATGTATCTGAATGTTATATGAATATAACTAAGACAACAATCGTAGAAATGATAACACCATGAGGATGATAATAATAATGATGATAATACTGATGATGATGATGATGATGAAAATAATAATAAAAATGAAGGCATTAATAGTCATAAATAAAAATAACTATAATCATTTCAATAAGAATGAAGATAAGGTTAATTGATGACAATAATGATGATGACAAAGATTATCATTATGATGATAATAATGATGATGATGATGATAATAATAATGATGGTATTAATGATAATAATGAAGATGACGATAATGATGATGATGATAATAATAATAATGAGGATAATAATGATAATGATGATGATGATAATGGTATTATGATGATGATAATAATAATAAAAATGATGGCAATAATAGTGATGAATAATAAGAATGAAGATCATTTTAATCAATGAGAATAATGATGATGACAAAGTGTATCATGATGATGATAATAATGATGATTATGATGATGATAATAATAATAATAATGATTATGATGATGATGATAATAATAATGAGGATAATGATGATGATGATGATAATAATTTTGGTGATAATAATAATGATAATAATGAGGATAATAATAATGATGATGATAATAATAATAACGATTATGATGATAATAATAATGATGATAATGATGACGATGATAATAATTTTGGTGATAATAATAATGATAATGACATAATAATGATGATAGATAATAATAATAATGATTATGATGATAATAATAATGATGATGATAATAATAATGAGGATAATGATGATGATGATAATAATTTTGGTGATAATAATAATGATGATGACAAAGTGTATCATGATGATGATAATAATAATGATGATAATAATAATAATAATGATTATGATGATGATGATAATAATAATGAGGATAATGATGATGATGATAATAATAATGAGGATAATGATGATGATGATGATAATAATTTTGGTGATAATAATAATGATAATGACATAATAATGATGATGATAATAATAATAATGATTATGATGATAATAATAATGATGATAATAATGATTATGATGATAATAATAATGATTATGATGATAATAATGATTATGATGATAATGATTATGATGATAATAATGATTATGATGATAATAATGATTATGATGATAATAATAATAATGACATAATAATAATAATGATAATAATAATGATGATGATAATAATAATAATGATTATGATGATAATGATAATAATAATAATGATAATAATGATTATGATGATAATAATAATGATTATGATGATAATAATGATAATAATAATAATGATTATGATGATAATAATAATAATAATGATGATAATAAGAATGATTATGATGATAATAATAATGATGATGATGATGATAATAATAATGAGGATAATGATGATGATGATAATAATAATCCTTGGCTGAGGATCTGATGCCAGTGCTCATGGGGAGCGAAAGTTCAACATTGTAGTCTGAAGCTAAACCATGAGGTGTTTTAAAAGTAACTTGTAAAATCTTCAAATCAGATCAAAAACGGACAGCTGACCAGTGAAGAGATACTACAGCATGGCTGAGGCGATCTGGTCCTCTGGTGTCAGTCGGAGGTTGTGCTTTACGGCTGAACCTCGAATACAACACGTTACAGTTGTCAAAGCAGGATGAAATAAAGTCACGGTGGGATCAGGCCGAGAGAGGAAAGAACGTAACTTTGAGATGTTCCACATCTTATGCAAACCAGACTGAAGAAAATTGGTAAATAGAGACACCACTGTCAAATGACCCCTGTTTTCTGACTGCAGACCAAGAACCAAGATGATTCTGTAGAATAGAAATGGAGAGATTTCTGATTTCACCGCTAAACAGTGGACTTTCAATTCTTTTCACATCAACATTTTACTTTGCTAAGCGATAGTGAGAGCACTCTCATTGGTTGTCTGTATCAGCAAATATGTAAGTAGGGGTATCGATGAATCCCTCCTTTACTTATCCAAGCAGCTTTTTCATACAGCACACAATGTGTCACATCAGCAAAAACACTCTGACAAGGATTGATATCTTCATTTTCTGTAAATACAAACCAAATAACAAAAGACGTCTCGTTCCTCCAACAGGATGCTGTTAGGTGGCGGTCCTAATGATTCGGTACCACACAGAGCCACAGAGGCATCAGTTGGACTCGTGCAACAGCCATGAATGAGAGAGGAGGTTGATCAAAGAAAAGATTAATGAAAAGACGAGATGAAATGAAAAATGGCAAACCTTGAAACTGTGAAGGAAAAAAAACTATTCAATGGAGCAGAGGTAGATGGATGGAACCGCATTTCTCTGTGTCAAATCACATGCGTTGTTTTTTAATATGTGGCGTTTTGTTCCAGTCGCTCTTCACAACCTTGATATTCTGTCCTGGAGGGAGCCCAACCCTCTCTGTCTGTCGCCTCTTTATCCGTTAGATGTGAAGTGAGTCTCCACTACCTTTGATATTCATATCAAGAATACAGTCATCCTGAGCACTCCATAACCATCACCTCAAACCGCTCTCTTTTATATCTCCACACATGAAGGGTTGTAGAAATACTGAGGTCCAAAAACCGAGGCTGCTGAAGGGGTTTGTGGGTTTGTAAGTACTTTCCCTTCAGTATATATATGTGCCTTTTGAGACTTTTTGAGGGCAACAATCGGATTGTTATTGACTTAAATCATGTCAATATGCATGAAAATCTATTCCTGACTGATTGTGGTTCTGACAGCAGACCAATCATTGGTTGAAAGAACCTCTTTTCCCTCACAGGTCAGTGCTTCGGGAAAGGTTTTCAGTACCCTGACAGTTAGCCCGACTTAAAGCCTCAGTTAGCCACTTAATTCATGACTTCTATTATATATTCTGTGTAATAAATGCAGAGGTCCAGACCTCAATGATCTCATTAGTGGGTACAGCCATGGCCTTATCGGCCCAAAGTATATTACTGTAATTAAGACAGATTGCAGGATTTGTTTACACTTAAACTATAATGTTAAAAAAAAAGATGAGAATAAGAATATGGCTAACCCTCGTGAGAGCATACCTCCACTAACTTCATGAGCTCATTGAACCCTTCCCCTTTAAAGATGCAGTTAAACTGAGACTGATTTCCTGTGGATTCAGCATCAATGGAATACTTCTATCAGTTTTATCATGGCCTCGAATACGACAGAAAAAAATACAACAATATGGCCGAAGGGAGGTGAGTAGGAACACTAATTGCTGTTACGATCTTCATAACTCGCTACGGAGCTCCTCCTCCTCCTCTCCCGCCTCTTCATCCATTAGTGTCAGTCTCTACAACCCAACCTTTGGTGTTCATATCGAGAATCACGGATTTCTGACCTCACAATAACTGGCACCCACCCCCATATAATGCCACAACAATGAATCCAGTCATATTAATTCACCAGGAAGCTGGAGGTCCGCTGCAGTCTATCTGCACCCGAGGGCGAGGAGGCTCAGCTTTCATTTACATGCTAATTGTGTTTGTGAAGGCAAGGCCAGCGAGGAAGGGGGCCGCGCTGTGCTGCCAGCAGAAGAGGGTTATGAGGGGCCACAGCGCGGTGTAGTTCATACAACCACCGGGCACGCAGAACCATCTGCTGGTCTTCATCTGCTCCAGCCAACGGGTCCATTTATACACAGCTCAATGAGACGTTTCTGCAGGACGCTCCTGCTTTTCCACAAAGAACTGATCTTCCAAGCACAGATTATTCCTATTTCCTGCTGCTGAGCCGGTGTATTTGGCACTCGGTTTTGTTCACCATTAAACATCTCGCCGTAAGAGATAGTTCCTTGTCCGCTTCTCAATGCCAGCTGCTGCTGTTGTCATGAACATGCAAGTGTGTGTTGAGTGGAACTGTGCTCTTTATTCAAGTGTTATGTTGCCGTTTGCACAATTCAAGGCTAGAACATCAGAAGCCCCTATTTTTCACCCACACTTTCACTGTTTCTATTTACTGGAGAAGCGATTCATGGTGGGTGTATAGTAGTAGAACTTCAACCCCTCAGCGAAAAACGAGAAAAAAGCCTAAGAGCATCCTCGTAGAGTCATGATGGTGAACCAGTATACCAGAACCCATAACAATAACTTATAAAGAGTGCACTGGACACCCCAAAACCTCAAATTTATTGATTAGAATGAGTAGTAAAAAAATTTAACTGGTAGGGAATTTCTACTAACTTCAATGTTGAGTTTTTCTCTTTTGTTCATCAAAGTCGGGGATTTAATAATATTCATCAAACTGATACAGTTAGATTATTAGGGCGCCTCCTTTTTTGAATTTTTCTTTGTCGCCGTTTTGGAGGGGGTTGAAAAAAGGTACACGCGGAGATCGGAGAGGAAGTGGCACACTTGCTTTTCAAATGACTCTGTATGTATCGTGTATTCAAGTTGTACTAAACTAAAGAATCTGAATTAGTTTGTGCCAAACTGAAAGATAAAATGTGTCCTCATGAGTAGAGAAGATTCTCCTACTTCTTCTGATGAGCGTATAGATTAAACTATTCAACATCACAAAGTCTTTAGATGACCTCATCCTTTAACATCTACTGCAGTGACGCAGGCCTACACATTAATGCAGTAGTAATACTAATCAAAATATAACTGCAAAATACGGAGGGACCATTTTAATGCACCGTGAGTACTTTTACTTTGACACTTTAAGTGCATTTTGCCGATGATTCTTGATTATGTTTAAGTAGGGTTTCAGCTATCTTTCCTTGCAGTGGAATGCAGATCTAAGAATAGTTCCATTAGAAAGACTATCCTTTGGTGCACTAAGATCGCGTTCACACCGGCCTTGGACATTTCCTAATATGTATGCTAAGATGTATTCTTTTAACGTTTTATGTCATGAATTCCACGCAGGCTGTGTTCACCAGATTGAATAGAGTCATTCAGTCATTCTCTCTGAATTCATTCATTAAAGAAGACGTATGGATTCTATGACATAACATTGGGTGTAATTAGAGTCAGTCGTCATCAGGTGAGTTCTTCTGATTGAAGAGTGTCCACCATGGAAGGCATATTGTATTTATATGTATTATATGTATTATACATGCTATCTGACCAGACCTTCATCGCCCCGGTCCGATGAAGTCTGTAGTTTTCACTCTAGATCAAGACAGGCAAGATGCCCCGTAGAAATTAGGAGATTGTTTATTTTTTTACCGGCCTATATAGTCTGACAAATAATTGAAGGGCACTTCCGACATGTGACTCTGGTTTAACATTCATAGTCTGTTTGAGTTTCGCTTTTGCGAACACAAACCGGACCAGCTGAAAAATGAAATAATGTATGATTGTGGACTATCGGGTGTGAACAGGCCCTAAGGCCACAGTTACAGCCAATACCACTCCCCATCCCCACCTAATCCTTGGAGATCCATTAGCCTCATCATTATCGGCCACCACCACCACCAGTACCCAGACTCCAGAGGAGGGATACTCCATGCTGCAGCTCATGGCAGAATCTATCCGAAGAGTCTGACTGCCTAAAACTTTCTAATAGACTCATTATTACACATCTGCTGTTGAAATAAATCATTCATCATGTTGTTTTCTCTGATTGAAATATTTTCAGTGTTATATTAGTAAACTAAACAACTAAAGAAATCCGAGTTGTACATCCACCACTGCTGTTATTGAATCTGATAAGAAAAAGTTTTTAGAACTTTATATTGTTGCTACTTTTGAATAAAGGGAGGAAGTTCCTTTGAGGGCATTTTCTAAAATCTCCACATACATTAATGGATCAACAAAGCCCACCCTGTGGCACCGTAAAGGCTTGGATCTCCTAATGCAGTAATTCCCCTGAAACCAATGTTTTTCATGGTTGACAGGCAGCAGGCATTTAGATTTAGAAAGATTATGTCCCATATTTTCTCAGTCATATCTGCTAGAAGCAATCTGGGTCCGGTGTTGGCCTAGATCTCTCCCTCTATTTTGGGAAACCCTTTAGAGGAAATTTTTTTTTTTTTAAAGAAGAGACAGAACAATGCAATTTTTTGAGTGGCAGCTTTATAAAATACTCTCAGATGATAACTGCATCTGTCAAAAGGGTGGATGAGAACTGGAGTGACATCAATCACGCAGACAGCGCTCCTCGTCCACCCTCAGCATATCCACACAGACATTACAAGCTCCGGGTGTCCTCGCTTTTATTCCTTTGATTTTTTTCCTTTCTTCTGTTTTTGCATAGGTGGGCATTTTAGTAGACAAAATCTTGAACTGCACCTCATGTGTCGTGAAAAGCTCGGTGATTGTTAGCTCTCACCTGACACTCCCACCTCAGTGCTGTGAAAATAACACTTTAAATGAGCTTGAACATTTTATTTGTTACAACTATATTGTACACACTTTTGTGATTTAATTCTTTACATTTTTTTTCTATATTAGAAATCCAAGTGAAGTTTTTACTTTTTAATATATTAATTAAAATACGGAACTCTGGTGATTGGCAATATTATTAGTAATTAGAGTTTAAACTACTAATTAATACATTAACACATTGCATTAATCAATTTAACTTGAAAATACTCAATTTAATTGTGTGTTACCACTTTTGTTTTTTAAGTCTACGACAACAACAACTCTCGGTCAAGAGCACAGAGAACGCTGACTCAGCAGAAAGCAATCTTTTCACATTGAACTTCATGCGGTCCCGTGGGACCTAATAATCCCTCTGTCTCTCTGTGACATTACTACTTCTGTAAAAGTATTGATTGTCTTTTCTTTTTTTTCTTGGGGATTGTTATTTGCTAATGGGCAAATAAGAGGAAACAGGTTCAAACTGGAAACCATGCAATTCAATAAGACTGATGCAAAAATGCACTTTAAAGGATCAGTGTTAAAAAATGTAGGGGCATCTATTTGAATAAATAGAACATAAATAGTCATAACTATGTTTTATAGTGTTTAATCAGCTGAAAATCCATATTTTGTAACGTTAGTTTGGAAAAAGCCCTTTATATGTTTGCAGAGAGAACAGGTCCTCGTCTAAGGAAGCCTGCATGTTTGTACATCAGCCTGAATTGAAGAAAAACCCTAACATTGGCTCTAGAGAGGGATTTCCCCATTTATTGGCTGAAGTGGCAGATAGATGATGAGGAAACATTTTACCTCTATAAATTCATGCTTCCTGGGGCTGTGGACTGAGTTCTTACTCTGAATTATCTGCTCCCCGAGGGAACCATCACTCCAACACCATGTGTCAACCGGCGCCCGTCAACTTAAATTCCCCTGGTGGACTGCATGGAGCTCACCAGTTTACCTCTAAATGGTTTCACCCATTGGGTCTACGTGCTCCATTTTTGTTTCTTTTTTTGGTAAATAATATCCTGGTAGATAAGTTTTGAA
Source organism: Lophius piscatorius (assembly GCA_009660295.1). Taxonomy (NCBI): domain Eukaryota; kingdom Metazoa; phylum Chordata; class Actinopteri; order Lophiiformes; family Lophiidae; genus Lophius; species Lophius piscatorius. The sequence continues at coordinate 166,466 of VRLP01000719.1, forward strand.
TCTGGAGCTTCACTGCTGGATACCACTAAATTTTACACACTGCTCCTTTAAATGAGGGACATGGTCGCTTCATTTATCTCAATGCTGTTTTGATGAAAATCCTCAAATGGGATTGGCCTCGGAATTGGGGCAACAGTATAAAGAAGTAAGTATTAAATAAAAGTATCTAAAGTGATTTGATCCTTTCAAAATAAAGGAGCCAGATAAGAGTTAAGTAAAACACACAAATATCTTGTTTTCCTACAATTATTAGAGAGCAAATAGTCTCTCCTAATGGCTGCCCTCTCCCTTTGGTCCTATTTGTAAATTCAATAACGTGATAAGAAAATAAGTTAATGGAGAAAAGATTTAACAAGTCACAGAGAGGAGTTGGGGAAGGCGGCCACATTGACTGGACTGGGTGAGCTTGAAAGCCAAGCGAGGGCATCCCCACATCCTCCGACTCTTTGATGTGATTAAGTCGGGTTCAAAGTCTCCCTGATGGCACAGAAAACAGACAATCACTGTGCTTTACAATAGCCGCGATCAAAATCATTAAAAATGCCGCACAAGAATGAGAAGAGAAGAGCTTTCTTTCAACTGAGACATATTATTTGTTAATGTGAGGCAATTTAATTCAGGTTCATTGCAAATGATCTTCACCAGCACTTGAGCAAGAAATGGAAAGTCCAATATCTTAAGCATGCAGAGGGTGTTGAAAAATGGATGTGCAAATATAGTCATCCATCCCGAAAGTTCTCCAGCTCCGCAATCATCGTGTACCTGGGACCGATCCTCCGCCACACAGCTCACAGATCATATATACCTCTGTGAGTCATTTTGGCATGACAAGAAAAGTATTCCCAGGTTTTTTCAGAAATCCACTGAAAGGGTCAGTCAAAAAGCTTTAAGCAACATAGAGGGAGCACTTTGAAACACAACCCAGTCTGTCAACGCCAAAGCTCGGAGCTGTTTTCTGTAGTTTGCAGGGGGAGAAAGCCACTCTCTAAAAGTCTAAAAGGAGAAAGTGCTGGAAATCTGACGAAAGCAGACAGTGACGGAAAAAAGTAATGAATATTTTACAGGCAGGGAGAGCAAAGCTGCACTCCGGGTGACAATGTGGAGCTTATCAGAGGCCCATCCAGCACAGCCCAGGCAGAGGCATGTCTGATTGTATATCAGCAGCCTGCTGATGGGCAGCCCTGATACCTCCACGCCACCTGGATCGGGTCAATCACAGGGACATTATGTTGCAAATTGGACACATACAGTAAATGGCCTTTTTTGAAATTGAGCCTGGTGTAAAATGTTGGCTCTGAATGTCTCATGCAAGAGAAGGAACATAGGAAGCTGCATTCCTGCAACATACAGTAGTACCTGTTGCCTGGAGGAAACCGATATTTTATAGTGTTCCTGTCAGATGATAAAGTCATAAAGTGAGTGGTTTCATTCTTTTTTTGTCTTGAAGTATCTTCAAAATAAAAGGAAATGGAGGGAGGTATCCAAAGTCTGGTATGCTGGGGCACAGATGCTTCACATTAAGGTGTCACCTGGTTCAAATCCCTCTCTGGGATCTCTTGAGGTTTTTCTGTGTGGCGTTTCATGTTCACCTCGTGTTTGCATGGGTTTCCATTCTTCCAACAGTCCCAAAAAATCCAATATAGATGAGTAGGTGTCTCAATTATCCATTGGATTTGAATGAGAGCTTGAATGATTGTCTCACTGTCAGTCCTGTGATGATCTGGTGATTTGTCCAGAGTGTGCCGCGCCTCTAATCCAATGTCAGCTGGGATAGGCTCCAGATCAATCTTCACCCTGATCAGGATAACTGTTTACACAAATAGATGCATTGATGAATATCTCTGTTGATAAATCATCAACTAATGATGATAAACACATGATTCTAAGATTTTAGGTTCCCAAGGTCCAGGAAGTAGTGGGTTTTCAGGTTTTAAATTGGTGATAAACATCTGATAAACAACTGCTTCAGGATTTGGGTTTTAGAAAGCCTAGAAACTTTAAGATTATTCTGATTTGAGTCACATCTGTCAGCCTTAGTTGAACATAGCTGACCTTTTTTTATCTCCCCGTAAAGTCGGGGATATTATGGAATCATAATCACATCCGCCTCCACGCGTCTGTGGTGTGAACGCGATAACTCAAAAACCATGTCATGGATCATTTTCTTATTTTATACCCACTTAGACCTCAGTGTGAGGAAGAACTGGTGTGATTTTGGGAAAGGTCGGTTGTGCATTTCTGACACCAGGGGGACCTTTATCTTCCAAAATTCAGGCCATTATTTCTCAACCCTTCGTCCGATTAAGTTCAAACTTGCTGCAATCAACTTAAGGAGATTTATCTCATGTCCATCATGTTTTATTATAATAGTTCAGATTTTACTCAATTTCACAAAAACATTTGTAAACTTTTTTTACAAACCTCCTTCCGGTTGATTTGATTTAGTCCAAATTTGTTGCATATGAATGGCCTTTGGAAGACCTTCTGTGTAAATATCATATTTTACTACTGTAGTTCATATTTTACACACTAGGAGGACCTTCTTATGAAACAGTGTTTTCCGGACAAAAACTCAAAGAATATTTCATGGATAATTTATCAAGTTTTACAGTCATATAAACGTTAGTACAACGGTGAACTGGATTGGTTTTGTGAAAGCTCGGTTTTATAGTTTCGACACTAGGGGGAGGTTTAGCTTAAAAGGTTTCCGGTTGATAATTTCTCAACTGTTAAATGTAAGTGATATTTTACTCACCGTGGAAGTTTTTCGTTTAGTTTTTTTTATATACACCACTGTTTGTCAGCCATAACTTCTTAATTATTTGTAAGAGTTAGTCCAACTTTCTTAAATATGAATCAACTCAAGTGGATTTTTCCTATTTTACTGTAGAAGTTCAGATTTTACTTACATGGGGTTTTTTTTTGTTTTGTTTTATTTTTTTTTTATTTAATATGAGGAGTTCTATTGAAGGGAATTGCTTGTACAACGCGAGGCATTGGGGACTTTTCGGGGACAAACCCTTGCTGTCGGAGACAAGAGCATAGGTCTAGTTTTTACAAAAAACATATCCTCTGACAGCAAAAGGGCATTTTCAGACAGTCTATATGAACATTGGTGTTCTTGAACAGGGTTTTATATGTGCTAGATATCCATCACTCTGAAGAAGTGACCTCCTCAGGTTGACCCATTTGGGTTCTGGACTACTTGCATTTTTCCCACCGCACATTTTTAACAGAACTGGTTGAAATCTTATTTATAGGTGCTATTCAAACCACTCATAGTTACCTTATGAGGCCGAGTTTGACATTTGTTTTAAAACATCTGGCTGAAATGGTTTTAATATCATTTGTTTTTGTGATGTTATGTTAAAATAAATATGTTTTTGTTTTGATTAAAAAATATTCTCCCACAGCGGCTTTGTTGGAGGTTTGTGCTGATTGTATTCTAACTGCTAAACATTTTTTGCAATTTGTCTGCTGGTTTTAACAGAAGCCTATTATTATACCATAAACATAATACTTGTTTTTCAAGTAAATAACAGCAAATGTATCTGATTGATTCCTTTTCCTGCTCCGCCCTCTTACACAGGCGCTCCGTATTTTGATTTTATATCGCAAAAACTCCTCTGAGTATAATTGTTTTACCTGCTCAAATAACCTGCGTCTGGACAGAGAATGCAATTGCGGGAAATTAAAAGGAAACCTCCCTGGGAAAGTAATTGTGTATGAGCACACATCAAAAGCAAAATAAATTGGGACTGAGAACACTCTCCACAGCTTGTGTGACTTGTTCTGTGCCAAGCAGTCCATGGACAAGGACGTTTTTGGTTAGGAGCGTATCTTCCGTGGTGTGTGTGTGTGTGTGTGTGTGTGTGTGTGTGTGTGTGTGTGTGTGTGTGTGAGTGCGTGTGTGTGTGCGTGTGTGTGTGCATGAGCTTTCCACAGCTCAAGGTGCCTGCCAGTTGAATGACTTTGCTGTGAGGGATTATAAGCAACAGCATGTCTTCTTGAAGTCAGTCAGCAGCTTCATTGAAATTATTTCTGAATAATCAACTACACATGAGTGTGCGCGCCTGCACACACACACACACACACACACACACACACACACACACACACACACACACAGACTTTACATGTGCTTGCATCATCATACTTTTAATTGAGCTTCTTCTCATCTGTCTGTCGCTGCAATATCTTCATGCATTCCTAATCTTTTATTCTTTTTTTTCCCTTTTCTTTCTCTCATCTCATCTCCTCTTCCCCATCCTCTTCTCCAACTCCACTTTGTCGTCCAGACAGTTGGTTGCAAACTCCTCTTCATCAAGGAGAAGAACAATGGATGCACTTTTACATAAACTGATTGTTATTTCCCGGTTTTGTCTGCGTACTGGCAGAAATAAAAATAATCAATAAACACAATGCAGGGGCGAAAGAGAAGCACGGAGAAATCGATCCGGGCTTGAAGTCAAGGTGAGGGAGGCATTTGCATGGACTCATAAAATCAGCTGCTAGATGCAGTACGGTGGAAGAAGACCCAGGAGACCCGGCAGCAATCTGCAATCTTTCGCTACCGTGGATCAATAAATGGAAGTCCAGGGATCAGAAGAGTAGGAGAGGCACGATTGTAAAGTTCACAACATAATTCTTACACCACTAATCTTCTAATGGTGTCCAGTCCTAGCTTCCAGATCAGAGCTCTAGCTTTACATTTCTGTGGCAGAATGTAAAGGTTAAACAGGAGCCAATGTGTGAAACAATAACAAAGAAAAGAACATCTCAGAGGTCAAAACCAGCCAGTGAAAGTTATAATGACTCAGTTTGAGTGCATTTCTCACTTTGCTTTGCAGACCATTCTCTAAGGATAGCATTAGTCATCTATGTGAGTCAGTTGGGGGAGGCTTGAGTGCCTTTCAAAGATCTCCAGACCAAAAAAGAACAGCCAAAGGTTATGGATCTGTAATCAATAAGTAATGACCAAAAAATACCAAGGCACACTGTTTTTGAAGTATTGAAAAGCTTTTAATTAATGGGCTCACGTTTCAGTTCGCTGCGACTCAGAGATAATCTAAGGCTGGTGTCAGCTGTTGCCAAATCAGAGTGGAACTGAATAATTGGCAAAAGTTCAGTCAAGAGTGTGGGTTCTGGACAAAATAGGGTAGATCCCAGACGTCTGATGTAATGTAAGCAATGCAGCACACTTTGATTTGAGTTTTTGGTTCTGACTTATTGAGCATGACAGAGTACCAAAGGAGGAATTGTGGTATTGCAGGAGGTCTGTAGTGACAGAGAAGTATGTTAAAGTGGCATGAGAGCAACATGGCCGTGGTGAGGTGTGCAGTGAGAGTGATTGATGGGTACAAGGTTGAGGCGGGACTGCACCAAGGAGCGGCTCTGAGCCCCTTCTTGTTTGCTGTGGTGATGGACAGGCTGCCAGATGAGGTCAGACAGGAGTCTCCGTGGACTATGACGTTAACGGATGCCATTGTAAGGGTTGAAGAAAACCTGGATAGGTGGAGGTATGTGCTGGAGAGAAGTGGATTGAAAATCAGATGCAGCAAGACAAAATGCATGTGTGAATGAAAGGGATAATAGTTCGTCTCGGGATTCACCTTTGGTTTGAATCAGGCATTTCTGTATTAGGAAGACTATCCCCTTGCACACTCCTGGCCACAGTTACTACTCATTCCACTCTGTCGTTCTCACCTTTCACACATTCTCAGTCTCATTTACCTGCTTCAGGGTCTGTGGCAACAATTAATATTAGCTGTGCTCATTCAGGCAGCCATAACTATCCAATCATGGCGACACACTTTCAGAGTTAACCTTTTATTCCGTTGCTGTCTTAATAGGATTCTCTACAGGCATCTAGTTCTTTAATACATTTGGTTCACGTAATCTCCAACTCCCCATCGCTGCCTAGTCCTCACAGATCCAACAGCCTCATCATTCGGTCAGTCTCAGCAGATTCAGCAGCCGCCACCACCACCAGAATTCAGACTCGAAAGAGAGGTTTGCATTGCTGCGTCTCAGGGTGATCACATTTTCACAATAAATATGAATCTTCTCTTCAGTCTGTCTCTCCTGATGAAAATGTCTAAAGGCTTACAAAAGACAGTCCTACTAAGAAATAAAAAGTGCTTTCAGGTTTTAACGATTTATTCGTATGAAAATAAAGAAACAATAATAAGTTATAAGCTGCATTAAGAGGGACTGTGTTCAATATAATGTCAAGGGATGTCCTTGAATAAAAAAGGTGATCTATTTAAATAGTAGAAACATCCCACACTCTGAATCATAAATTTGTTAAATTGTTTTTTGACATGGAAGATTTTTTGCAAATTAATGCAATCATGCAATTTTATATTTTAAATCTAGTTTAGCATTGGAGCAAAACATACTGTATTAGTGAACATTTCAGTGTGCGTTCCAGGAAACAACTCTTCAAACATGAAAAAAACATTATAAAGATCTTTTTTATAATTAAAAAAGATCTTTATAATTATAAGACTAATAAGAGGCCGTCTCATCCGTTTTATATTAGAGTGTATTTATTAAAACAGCATGTCCATCACAACATCACAACACCTATTCAGCATCCTACTCCAGACTGTAATCTCCTTTAGGTGACATATTTCTGCCCCTAGCATAAATGACTGCGACACACATGTCTATCTTTGACTGCATTCAACTGGCATCATATAAGACATTTCACTGCCAATTTCCAAAAAATGCAACAAACAACGCTGGTATACCATTATAAATCAATATGTATACATATATTAGATATATTCCCTCTTCACTAGTATTTTAATAGTTGTTGTTGTGGTAGTATGACACTCTCTGTGAGTCCTCCAGGGAAGCGTCCATGCAATTTCTTGGCTGCTAATAAAGGTCAAGTCATGTTTGGCTTAATATATCGTAATCTTTAGCGGCATAACAGCGCTTGAACAGAAAGGCTGGTCCGACTGTCTGATAAATGGTTAAAGAAGCTTTCATTGTTTCTCGTTGGCAGGTATAGTAAAGGAATGTGCTTCTGTATAACTTTTGATTGTCAAACACTGACCTGCCTGCCTGTCGGCCGACTGCTTGTGTCGGTGTCACTAAACACTAACACACTACACACTAACACAGACAGAACTTATGTGATAAAAAGCCGTTGTGTCCCTGCGGCACGGTGCTGAGTAATTAAGGGGTAAAAGGCTGATGTTATTTGGGCCCATGAGAGGTAGCCGGCCTTGTATTTATTGTGCTGAAGTGTCAGAATCACTAAAATGTGTGGGCGGTGCCAGTGACCAGAGAAGGAGAAAAGGCTTACCTGCCACTTAAATGTTGAATTTGAATAATGGCTGACTGAAGAACACTACCTAACCGCTTATTATCATCACAAAACCTCTGTTGAGACACACCTCGGGTTCAGTAACACGCAGCGTCTTCGCTCTGATGGAGGTGCAACTCCTCTATTTAGCACTTTGTAGCTACCATTCAGATATAATTGGTGCATTTGGCCAACTGTGCATGTGCTTGATATTCCTGTGATTCTACGTTTTCCTGTATCATAATATCATGTTCTAGAAATGCTCTCCATGCGGGGGTTACGGGCGGAGGAGTGGCTGTGTGCGAGTTTCCTGTAGGAAAACAAATTCAAAGCCCACCTGACAAAGCCCTGTTATATCGTTACAGAGGGGTTTGTGTCCTCTAGGTCCGCGTAGGGTAAATCCTTGAGTACTATTCTATGTCCTATGTTGCTGTCCTGTGGGTCACGCTCCCTCACAGGTGGGGTCCGTATCGACATTGTGCGAGTTACACAGTTGTTTCAATCTTTTCAATGATTTCTATCATAGACTTGGACGGGGACAGCAGAGAACAGTCGTCCTGATCCCACAGGCTGCTGGGGCTGGAGTTCCCATCTGTGCTTAATTCCTCATCCTCTTCCTCGCTCTCCTCTTCGCAGGACTCCAGGTAATGCAGACCCAGCGCGTTGATGCCAGAGTCTTCGGAGCTTGACGGAGAGGAGCAGTGGTCCATTTTGGGCCCTTTTATCTTGGGATGTTTGTGTTCACTGCACGGCTGCTGGACCGGCTGCACAGGCGGGGGTGCAGGCGTCTGCTGGGTTGGCGTTTTAGGCTTGTCTGGTTGAGTGAGCTTTGGGGGCATCTGACGTGTTGGAACAGCAAGTGGTGGAGGCGTAGAAGGATGAGGTGGTTCTGGTAGGGGAGGTGGGGGACGCTGCACATAGCACATCTTCCCATTGATGCGTTTCACGATGTAGTCGTCCACAAACAGATCTGCGATGACACAGTACTTGGGAGACTCGAGGTGGGGAGGGGACTGGAAGCAGGGGGCGAGCTTCAGGAAGCGCTCAGCCAGAGAGAGGGACAGGTCCATGGTGTTAATGTACTCGGCACCAGCAGGTGGCACGGCTGTACTGGGCAGCTGGCACACATTGGTCATGGGTTGGTACACATATTTGCCTAAAACGGCGGAAAAAGAAAGAGAAGAGACAGAAAATCATTTTTCATTGTTTGTTGATGTTATTATGGTGATTAAATGGTACACTGGGAAGAATCACAAATCACTTTTTTATATATATTTCTCTATTTACAGCCAATAGAATTACAATATGTGTGTGATGTGTGTAGGTGTTGCTCTGAGTAATAAATCCATTGAGAATCATAACCCATCTCTGCAACTCCCCCTCAGCTCTAAAAACACATATTTTGGCTCATTAGTCTTAGTTTTCAGGTCTGCATCCTTATAGTCGGGTTCTTACGGCTCTCCTGAGTTTCATTTTCTGCTGCTGCAGCCAAACGATCTTTCCGGCGGAAAAAGGCTATGACTAACCACCATATATTACCTGTTCAGCACCCACCACCTGACAAACACAGTTAGAGAGCAGCTGGTTAACATAGTGGAGCGTTTAGCAGCAGAGAGTCACATATTTCCCTAAGGACATGGTAGAGATCAGAAAATGCCAATTATTAAAATTTTTACTGCAAGTTTAAAGGTGCAGTGTGAAGGGCCAAATCTTTGAATAATAGAATAATCATTACTACATTTTGTAAGTGTATAACAAGCTGAGATCAAAACTATTTCTTTTTATTGTACTGTGAAAAAACAACCACTAGATCTCCATTGGGAGAGGAGCCCCTTCCATGGTTGCCGCCATATTGCAGAGCCAGTCGCCTGGGTAGACAAACTGAATGCGGGCTCTAGAGCGGGGGATTTTTCTTTCTTTACTGGAAAACCATTTTGTGTTATGATAAAGTAAGGATCATACTTTTCATTTGGCACAAGAAAAAAGCTACGGCGCATGAAACCTCGGCGTCAAAGCAAACATGAAGACATATATGGTGAGGTCTGAACAGGCGACCCAGTGAAGGTACGCGTCCGACAGGCGTTCAATGTCTGCTGCATCTCCTAAGTAGATCCAAGTGTCTTTCGGATGGCTTATAAGAAAAATCAGGGAATGGAGAGAGGAGCTTAACAGTGCCTTCATCCCCGCCCAAACCTCGCCGCTTCCCTCGATCGTGGACTGAAAACTCGCTCGGTCTTCTCACCTCCCCAGGGAGCTCACTCCAGCAATGTGCAGCCATGCGAGGCCTGCAGAGTTTAATACCGGGGGTGAATTGGACAGACCTCAACAGTTTACGTCTCAACGGTTTCCCTAATTGCGTCTCCATACTTGCCTTCTGTGACGGTGAGGTTTTATGCTCCATTGCCTTCAATGAGCTAACATAGGTTGTAATCTTGAACTTAGCCACTAAATTCCACTCAATATTACGCACTAAACCTTTAAATAAGTTTTAGTCTTACAAAACAAATAAATAAATGTACCATGTTGGAATATCTAGTTGGAATCCTAACTACATCATTTATATCCAATTAATGTGGGGGGAAAAGCTTTAATATTAAAAAATAGGAAATGGTATATTACAAATGTATCTATAAATTACCTTTTATTCACTTCCTGTCCAATATGAACATATATTTTATGACACTTAGTGTACATCTATCACATATGCATGTGAGCCCATGATGTTAAAATTAGCCCTACTTCATATCAATGCAGCTGCTGGATCATTCCAAATACAATATGGTATAAATAAATGCTTTATCGTCAAGTTCAACAAAGGACACAGTTGAAGGTGGCAGATAGCGGGTAGGAAGTAATGTGGGGAGTGAATAGTGTGTCTCTGGAAACCATCATCTGTCCTCTCTGGGACACTGCAGCACTTTTCATATCACAAAGAATTTTATGCAGCCAAAGGCAAAACTATCTGACAAGCACGGACATCTGAGGTAGAGGCAGAGTTTTAACTTTAACTTCACATTTCTGGACATCCAGACCAGTGAAGCAATCAAATCTGACCCTTAGGAACAGATGCAAGTCTTCATTAAAAAGACTGAAAAGGGATTGCGGCCAAGCAGTAACTTTTGCATGTCAGAAATCCTGACATGATGCTGATTTATATGTAGATTACTCACAGCTGGAGTTAGGAGGATCTGATACAGTGCTGTGAAAAAGGACTGGATGCCCCCCCGCTTTCTTCTTTTTTATGTCTCACACAAGGTTGTATATTTAATATTAATCATTAGAATTATACTTATGGAACCAATAAGTGTACCTAATATCAATTGGCTCTGTGGGGAAAAGTATTTGCGCACTTAGAAACTTAATGCAAAAAACTACTGAACTGTTTAAGTAACTGGTTCCAGCTGGACTACACGCACCCAGACCTGATTACAACCAGCCCTGTTCAGACACAATCACCTAAAAGGACCATTTCAGAAGCCTGACATTGGCTGGTAGGTCTCACCAGTAGCACAAACAAAATCTTAAAAAATAACAAAAGAGGTGAAGAAACCGGTGACTGAAATACACCGGTCTGGAAAGTCTCGCAAAGCCGTTTGTGTTACTACCTTCCAAAATTCCTCATGAGTACGACAAAGGCTCCGTCAGGAAGTCATAAAAGATCCCAAAGAAAACAGCCATGGTACCGGAGGCTTCTCACACCTCCGTAAAAGTCAGAGTTAAAGTCTCCTCTACTTAATGAGGTGTAACCGAATGCTAACCCACGAGAACATTAAGGTTCATCTGAACTTTTGCAGAACGCACGCAGATGATCCTCAAGTCTAGTTTTTAAGGAGAATGTTGGAATGAATCCAAAGCCAAACAGTTTGGAAGGGAGGGTATATACAGTCATCAGTCACATCTGGTTTAATCCATACACAGTGTTCCACTAAAAGAACACTAGACGTAAGGTCAAACATGGAGGAGGTTCTGTGATGTTGTTAGGATGTTTTGCTGGGGACAAGTTGCCATCACATCTCACAGTCCGAGACATTTGGTCTCAGTTGTTGCTTTTTAAGTTGACAAAACTAGTTATTATGGAGTGAATACATTTTTCATGCAGGTGATTCAATTATTGGATAACCTTTTTGTAAAACCAGGCCTCTCCTCTCGTCCCCCTAGTGAGTAACATATGAAGTATCAGAGTAAAACACACGATATAAAAGAAAGATCTCCTCGAGCTTTCCCAAAATCCCCCCAGATCTTCCTCGCACTAAGGTCTATGTGGGTATGAAATCTAAAAATGATCTGTGACATTGATAAGGAGTTATCAGGATAACATAAAGGATCTGTGTCGGCGATGACAATTCAATTATATCCTGACTTTTCAGAAACATAATAAGTTATAATTTGAACTCGTAGTATCATTTCACTCAGGTGTCCTTTGTTTTCTGAGACATTTTCTTTGAAGGTACGACACTGTTTAGTGTGAAACACACACACAATCAGCTCTGTTCTACACAGTTAAAAGATAAATCTTTGCTTAGATAAAGAGCTCCACTTTGTTGTGGAAACTGTTCTATTCATGTGCTTCCATGTGAGTTTCGCCTCAGAATGCATTTACTGGTGGCAGTTGAGCAAAATGACTGCATCCAAATGTTACTCATTGTTTGCAGCCCACTGCCTCCAACTCTGAGCCATTGCTGCCTGAATGGTGCGGCTCAGATGTGTGTTTTAACTGGCTCCCCGGAGAGAGAGAATCTACAGAAGATGACAGGCCTACGCATCACTTCCTCTCCCTCTGTGTCCTTGTCTTTTGTTTCACTGGCTGGGGCACCCGCTCAATCCACATCTTTTCCCAGGTTACATCCGAAACATCAAAGCGTAGCGGAAGCTTCAAAGCTGGAGACGCTCCGCGTTGCTTCTCTGAACGGACAAAGAGAGTTGTTTTTTTTATTGCTGATGAGGCGATTATGTTGAAGTAAATCAGCTGAGCATTCAAGCACCACACCAATAACTAAATTCATATGAGCAGCTCTTTGCTAAAGGACGAGGAAATGAATCATCCGGCCATGTGAGACGATTACGGGAGGCTGCGACTGAAGCTTTATTGACACAAAACACAGAAGCTAAGTCAATAGAGACAAGAGTGGGAAACAGTAGCCATCCGCTGTTTAATGAGAGACGCTCAATGGTCCATGTTCAGACCGAGATGAGACCATTCAGGCAGACAAGATAGCGGCAACAAACGCCGGCTAAGGGCCTAGAAGGTAACTTGTTGGCATTTAGTTTTTAGAGAATAACGTCTAATTGCATTCATGCATCCATTTTCAAATACCAGGACTAATAGAAAGGGTCTCACTTATGGAACTAACCCTGCAGAAACATAGTGGTCTTCAACAGCCCTGCAGAAATGAAGACTGTTGGTTTACACGTAGAAAACAGTTAATACTACACTCCATGTATTTCTCTTTCAGTGGCATCTAGATAGATTGGATTAGTTTAGTGTGCACAATTTAAAAATATACAAAAAAGGAAATCCAGTGGGCTTATTTGAAGTTTCCACCCAAACAATCAGATGGCGTATAAGGAACATAATATACAGGAAATACAGTGACATCAAATAAGGAAATGTTACAATGTTATGTCAGTCAATAAAAATAGAATGGTAAAACTGAGAGTGTGAGTATGTGATATGTACGAGAGTAATATGACTGTATGCATGTATCTATATACCGTTTATAAACATGCATGAGTACAACTGACATTTCAAAATGAATAAGCAACTATTTTCATCATTAATCAATATCAAAACAATAAACAGAGCCGTCCAACATTATCAGGTTTTACTCCCTAAGATTTTCTGTCCATCAAAAACATTTGGCATTGAGAGAGATAATAACCTCAAACAAAACATTTGAATATGTCAACTTTAACTTGAAGAAATAGGTTTTAGACACTTTTTGTCTGATACTTAAATAAAAATGGTTGTTTTAGGGAAAACAATTATTAGAGCTAAATCAATTATTGGCTGCAGCCCTGAGGCTTAAAAGTGCCACCTTCCTCCACTCCCACTCCACCTTCTTCTGAGGAGAGGTTTGGTAGTTTAAACAGCAACCATAATGATGTAGTTTTCAAGAGATTGCACTTAAACATTAACAAAGGTCTGAGTTTTCAGGCCCCCCATAAAATGCAGATGTGGTATGAATGAAAAGCCCAACCAGAACAGAGAGTTACTGTCTTATGCAAAAAAGCGTTGTTGTGTGTTGATCAAGATGTTCAGGCCAAACAACTATCCGTTAGAAATCATCACCAAAGACAGTAAGTCAAGTCTCACCCTTCCCCTGAGTTTTGTTCTCCACTAGTAGTTTCTGCCCAACTTTGCTCACAAACAAACAAAAGAATAGGGAAAGCATCACCTTATTTGAAAAGGTTATAAATTCAAAGCTTCCTCTAGAACCAGAAATGTTGTGGGCAAAAAACATTATATTGATTTAAGTTCTTTTCAAAGTGCCTTATAAGCAATTAGAAAGTTCAAAAAATGTTGTTGGTTTCATTGCTAATGTAGAAACAGAATTCATTTCCATATCACTTGTAGTAAAGTATTTACTACAAGTGCCATTTTCATTTCTATTTAGACAATGGGGTGTGATTTAAAGGCTTTTCTGTTCCTCTAACTTCAAGCCCTAAGAGGCTGTTTACCACTCTGCTCTGAGGTTTATTACACTTTCAGCCGCCATTATTGCTGCTTGAATGAAAGAGTTGGGTGGTTCTCACTTTCTGTGAGATCTGATAGACTCTTGTATTTGTTTATCTATACACAACTGGTTTTGGAAGTCTGTAACAGTATGCAAGACTGGTCTACTGGAGAGAATCAAACCCAATCCAATGGGTTAGGACTGAAGTCAGAAGATGTGCGTTTAGTTTAAATGTCTGAACTGTCTAAAACTCTTTACAGGGAACCCTAAATAAGAATACTTTGGCCCATGACTATAATTCATCAAGTTTCTGTTTGTACCTAGTCTAATTGTTTGTGTGCGTACATCAGTCCTAACATTGACACCACCTTTCTGATATAGCATAGGTTCCCCTTTTTCTCCTAAACATTTCTGTGCTGCTCTCAGTGTTCACACACCTTTCCATTAGGACCTGTGGTAACCTTCTCACCAATTTGCGCAGCAGTAGTTCCTCTTTGGGATCAAACAACAGGGTCTTGGCATTGCTCCCCAAACATATTATTGAGCCTCGGCTGACCGTGACTACATTCTCCATACCTTAAACTGTCAGTCATCCCTCACTTTGTGGTTATGATGTGAGTTATTTCTTTGAAGGGTGACGCTTTTGTTAAAACAAATATCGTTTCATCTTTCTGAAATGCCCACACGGCCTGCAGCAACCAGACATCCTTTCATTTTAACTTTAAGATGTTAATCACTTTAATCAGTGTGTATTTTTTAGTGTATTATTTAGTGTATTTACATGTAGGAAGGTGCATGTGGGATTGAATCAGCGTCCTTTTTGATGGTAATGAAGGAGACATGTAATGGATTTTGGATGGAGATTGAGGTGAATAAGTATCAGGCTTTGGCTGCACAGGAAATAACTGTTTGCAGAGTCTAGGATCAAATCTTTGTTGGTGTTTAAATGGAAGTGCAGGATGAAGAACATCATCAGAGTTAACCCTTATTAGAGAGGATTAAAAGGCCAATCCGGCCCAAAAGAGTGCAACTGGCCAAACAGACAACATGATGTCTTATAATACTTTAATAATGAAGATGTAGGAAATAAAGAGGGGCAACAAGAGGTTCTATTCACAGCTTCAGAATCAAAAATAAGCGATTCTCTGCAGACCCACCATTTTAACACCAACAGTTACAGTGAGAAAAATCAGCCGCAGAGGAAAAACAGGAACAGTGTTTCCATTGACAGCAGCCTCAGTAGACCAGCATTCTATGCAGCCACAGGACACACAGCACTTTGAGTCGAAAGGCAAAATGACTCCTCTGTTTGCTTAGCTGGAAAACCTTTCGTCGTCTTATCATTAAATGCCACCGAAAGCAGCCAGTTCACCGGGGGAAGGATAAGCGGCATGTTGGAGCTGTCGAAAGAACAGCTTTTTTATTTCAATACGGAGTTTCTTTTCAATTTAAAAGCAACAGGGATGACTCTTCGCTCTGGTTTTAGAGGGATAGAGGATGACCAAACAACTACGAAACCAGGAGGTTTAGTTTGGGATTACATTTATCAGAAAACCAAGAGTTCACGAGGTTCATGAGAGAAAGAGGAAGAGCAGGCAGCTCATTCCTATGTTGCTACACATTGAACTCCAGAGAAGGGAGAATGTCAGAGGAGGAGGTATGAGGAGCTAAAACCTCTCTTCTCCCACCCATCTACATCTAGCATGGCTGCTCTCTTGGGCCTGTGGCCGGCCAGCAACTGTACAGTCTGCTTTAATGTAGGAGGTAGTCCCTCAGACTATCTCACTCACAGACGTTCAACATCACTCTTTGAAATCACAGCTCTGAGGTCTCTCTGCAGCCTGCAGCAGGAATAAAAACACTTTACCTTCAACAGATTCCACATCATGTAGTCAAAATGAAGGAGGAGATGATGATGTCATTTTTACTTGTGATTATCAGCAGAGGCTGAGTCACTGTGAACACTGTGGCTTCTTTTTGTATGTTTAAGGATAAACTAGTTCCACTCTGAACAGATCTACTGTAAATGTACCGCAGCTGCTCGAAACATCATGATGGCAAAGCCAGGTGAGCTAAAGTTATTATTTAGCAGATTGCCACCATTTATCAGCAGCAGCTGCGGCTGAAACCATCGGCTGTGGATTCGGTCTGCTCACACATCCGCTGCTATTCATGTTCAAATCTGCCCAACAAAAGCGCTGCAGTTGAAGAAAAACAAAAGTTTCAGATTTCAGGGAAGGGGGACGTTATGACACAACATCATGTGAAACGCCTTTTCCTGTTTCCTGCTTCATGCTTCCAGAGGCAAGGAGCTTTTCTTTCCACTCAGCCATACAGTTCAGTCAGTAACCATAGTGAATAATATACAACCCGTCTGGCCTGTGCATGGCAAACAACTCCAATGTAAGGGCCTTAAAGGAACAGTCCAGATTTAGTTATAAATGCAATACTCACAAGACCAGATGTTTTAAGGAGGTCACTGGCTATGAGTTGATTTTTTTCTTTCTAATGCAACTACAGTGTAAGGGTGGTGGAAGTTTCAAGCATTTTAGCCAAGTAAAATATGTGTAACCCATGAGCCCCTTAACTAAACTAAATTATATTTAACAATATAAGTCCTCTAATCTAGTAAAGCTGATTTTGTTGTCATCAGTTGTCATTATCACAATATCACTATAGCAAATTGTGTAAAAAGGGAAATGATCTGTAGGTATCATAACAAATCCAACATTCTCCATAAAGTATGAGAGCAACAGGCTGTGCCGTGTGATCAAGTCAAGGGGTGGCGTAAAAATCAGTCAGTTATTGGGCTCTGCTGACCTTCAGTACCACCTATCCAGGTATTTCGGACATTTTGACTTGTCATTGCAGTAAAAACAGAGGAGTACTATTAAAATGAATGAATTCTATTCAAAAGCCAAAGTAAGTCTAGGTTATGTGACCTTAGTGAGCCAAAATGCATAACATAAGGACAATGAAAGCCAAATGCACCGCGTCCATGTGTAGAAAAGACATTGGATTCAACAAATGTAGAAAAAGAATGGATGAGAGTGAATTTACCTGCTGCCATATCAAGAAGCACCTTCACAACAACTAAACATCAAGGCTGCAAAAATAAAGTAAACAAAGATAGTCTTTGTCCACGGGCTGGATTTACATGAGGGTTGATGCAGTGACATTGAAATGACACTACTGTTATTTATGTTGCAATATGAACATTTGCAGGAAGTCTCACAAGGCGTGTATTATTCATGTACCGATGCAGTTAATAATAATTCTCCTACCCCCTCCTCTGCATCAAGCATGGGAAAGATGGGACAGAATATGAAGGGGGGTATTTGGGAAAAACATAACTCCTCCTCAACCTTTACAAGAATGTACATGTGTGTGATTTACATGCAGTGGTGGACAAAGTTGGAACCATTACCTGATTTGAAGTATTGACATGACAATGTAAACAAATATTCCTCTACATCTAAAAGTCCTGCATTCCAAACTTTACTTTAGTAAAATTATGCAGGTATTATCAGCAAAGTTGACTAAAACTATCAAAATTAAAAGTACTTATCGTGCAGTTATGAAAGATTGAAGTTATTTTAACTACTTTATATGCCGTCAAGTACCTTAATCATAGATCATCATATCATGAGATGCAATTATCTCCAGAAAAGGCAACTTTTGAAACAACCAGCCCGTTTTCAGCTTTGTGACATCTTCCAAAATGTTTTCTTTAGATGTTATTTAGGTTAAGAAGTATCTATGTATAAAAGTGTAAATAAATACTCAAAAACACTGGAAAGCAACAGATTTGGATGGGTATTAAAATACGTAATCAGAAAAGTAACTTCTAACCACAGCTGTCAGATTAATGTAGTGGAAAGGAAAATATAAGTAGCATTAAAGAGAAATAATGACGTAAAACACAAATACCTCAACTCTGTATTTAAGTACTATAGTTGGGTAAAAATATGCTTTGTTACTGTCCACCACTGTTTATATGACATATATAACTTGTAATGATTTAGTAGATAATTATTAGTTAGTTTAGGAAATATACAGACTTTTCTTGTAGATTAGTTATGGAACATTGGAATCTTTTAAGGTTTTTTATTGCTTTGAGTTACGATATTTGAGGTATTCTAACTTAGTTGACATTAAAGGTCTTAGAATGTGTCTATTGCACATGGGCACTTTGTGACATCATTGCTTAATACTGTACATTGTACAGCCCTAATTACTTCATCATTCATCAGCCTCAGCAGAGTCATCAGCCACCACCACCAATATCCAGACTCCAAAAGGGGATATTCCATGCTGCTGCTCAGGGCAGAGACCCTTCGATGTCAGTCTCCCCAAAGAGACCGAGTGCCAATTACTTTCTAATGGACTCATTTTCACACATCATCTGCTTTTTTTTTTAAATGTTTTTTTCCCCTACACATAATCTGTTGTAATAAATCATTCATCTTTTCTTCAGTCTCAGTCTTCTCTGATTGAAATAGAGTTTAACCCATAACAACCCAAACCCAGTCCTCCTTGAAGGGGGCATATCATGAAAAAAATCTTTCTATACTCACATTTTGGTCCCTGGAGAGTTTACTGACCCACAAAGAGTGAAACGTAACTAAAAAACATGAGTTTTTTGTGATCGCTGACTTTGGAAACCGCATGACCTTGGCAGCCTTTCACATATTTTCTCTATTGATGTTGTCATGAATTCTGTCAAGAATTTCTCCACGCATGACTTGAGAACTACCTTCATGATAACCGCCAGGGGTTTGAAGGGACCAGCCTTCGTCATGAACTGACCTGTTGTTGTCCGTAAGGAACAGCATTCATCACTGCCTCAATTTCCAGGCTGTGAGGACATAAGAAATTTATGGGGGATATAAAATAGATCAAATGGAGGACACTTTGAAAATTGTTTTTGAAATGCCACCCCTCGTCAGAGATCTGAAATGTTACGACCGGCTTTTATGGTTATTTCATTTCATTTTCTCAACTGAAAATAAATCGGCCTGACGTTATTATTTTTTCTTCTTTTAATAAGGAACGCAACTTTCACACAACGACTTGCTGTTTTATAATACATTGTTCGAAAGTAAGTCGTCAGGACTGATTTGATGTCATTAATAACATGTTAATAAAGGATAACAATTGGAGTCTCTAACGACAACAGAAAAACACTGGGAGATGAAAATAAAGGATAAAGCTGTAGAAGGATCTTTTCATAGCCTTTGTCTTGTGATGCCTGTGTCACTATGGTTTCTTCTGGGATAAAGCTAATATAGCAGACTTAATTTGCTAAATCAAGTCTTACGAAGATGCAGTCGTGTCTTCCAGCCCGGAAGAGAGTCACACAAGGAGGAAGACGAATTGGACTTATCCTGCAGTCAAGCCCGGAGGAACACACACTGTGGGTCAAACCTGTTTGAGATTTTTTCTTCTTTTTTCGATATCTTCTGAAACACTTTACCAATATAAGCCCCGCTTATCCATCCAATTATCCATTTTCTGTAACCGTTTATCTCATTCTGGGTTTAAGTGGGCTGGAGCCCATCACAGCTGACATTGGGTGAGAGGCTTAGAACACACTGGACAGGAATCCAGTTTATAACAAGGCCGACGCATGGAGTGAGACAAACATTCATGCCTACTGGCAATTTAAAGTCACAAATTCACCTGCTTTTGGACTGTAGGAGGAGGTGGGAGTACCTGAAGCACCTGTGTTTACAGGAGCTCATGTAAACACAGGCAGAACAAGCAAACTCAAACCCCAGGCAGAGTTGGATTTGAATCCAAAGCAGTGTTCATGTTATACTCTGTCAAAAAATAGGAGGTTTGGATCCGTACTAGTCCTATGGAACTTTCAAAAGCTTGCAGAACTTTAGTTAGATGCTGCCCTGTCACCAGCACTGAGAGGCCAGCAGCAGAAGATCTGTAGTTCCCAAACATGAACAGTCCGTCAAAACCTTCCCTCAGGCCTCTGCTGATGATGCATTAGTCCTTTAACAGTAAGTGAAGCTTTTTCTGATTCAGCACTGTAGTGCATTTTCTAATCCATCTCCAAATTGATCAACGAGGCAGAGCTTTGTGGGATAAGCCTCCATATTTCCCCCTGGAAGAGTGTGACAGATGAGACGAGGGAGTCCGACGGAGAGATCCTACTTTCTTGTGTCTAGAAGAGAAGCATGAGTTTTGACGCACGAAGGAGGAGCCGACATAGTACCAGATAAGACCGAGCAGAACTCTTCAGACTCTGTTAGACGTTCTTAATTAGTAATTCATGGCGCTACCTGGTTAGAGTTTTCAGTGGCGGAGAATGGAGAGAGAGACAGAATGTTCTGAGCAAGTGGCTCCAGTGTTGCTGTGAGCAAAAGCTGTCATCAGACATGACATACTGGTAGTGGCACTAAACACAGCTAATTATCACTAATGACAGGCTTGGACTGATGTTGTCATCGGCTGGGAACATGGCCTCCACCTACGCCCAATTCCCCTTTCACCCATTTTCTCGGCTGAAGGTTTAACAAAGGTACAACCATGTGGAAAATGCGGGAAGGCCGTCAAAGCAAGCAGATTATTTTCCTTGTTATATTCTGTACGGGTGATTAGCATTGTCCGAGGGCGGAAAGACAACCTTGAGATGTTCTCTTGCATAACAAATAGGACAGTGTCAAAAGTGATCACCCCCATACTTATCCAAAAGGTAAGATAATGGAAACAATTTATGTTGGACCAATTAAACCCTGAATCCAATCCTTAGCACATTTGGAGCTTTAGCGTTTGTTTGCCTGGAAACCTATTAAAGTTATAATTAAAAAGGCATACCAGCAAACACTCCCTGTGGTAAATGCACAATTATCAGCTTCAGAGCAAGTTTATACTCCAGGCGATAATCATGGGCACGTTCTGGAGAAAAACCTGATGAGATAAGGGCGCACCAATCTGCAGCGTTTCACTCTTCTGCATGTGGCCTGTCGCTATAAAGAGGGATGTGAGCCTAGCAGGGGGGGGGGGGGGGGGGGGGGGGGGGGGGGGGCGGCGGGGGCAACGCATGAGGGAACTCGCTGCTATACTTTTCCCACCGGGTGCCCTGGATTTGCCTTATTCATCATTTTAAGGTGGTTTATTTTCATTGTGGTGCACGCCGGTTCGACGGGAGAAACCTGCACATTAGGGTGAAAAGAAATGCGATGGTGAAACGCTCTAATATGATAGAGCTGATCCCTTCCTCTACACCGGAACGAACCTCTATTAAATAATGGACAAAGGGCTCAACCTCCATTGATAAACATGTTTTCAGCCAGACTGGCGAACATTTGAGAGGAGGAGAATGATGTAACCGTATACAGGCTTTACTAAGAGACTATAATCCTGGATGTGACATAATGAACACTGGATAGAATGCTTTTTTTTTATGCCACATCAGATATTTAAAATTTCTTGGCTCATTCTGGACAGAAGCAGGCATCTAAATCCAATGATTACACAGCAAAGATTACAATGTGACTCGCAATGTTGCACACTGTAAGCCGTCGGCCGCCTGGTGCAGAGTGGATGGCTGATTGTGTTTTACACTGATCGGAGGATTTTCAGGGCTGCCGGAGATGGTAGAAATCAGGGCCGCACAAAGAGACGGACATCCTGTCAGGTCCGCGCCCGGCATCTGCGATTGGGCGGTGGTGTCAGAGTGTCGGCTTGAGGAAAGTTCAAATGGAGGGGAGGTGTCTGACAAACAAAGATGGTGAAAATGGCTCTTGATACTTCTCAAAGTGAGGAG